>JARFOD010129304.1:0-28118 GCA_031763545.1 Mopalia muscosa
CATAATAAGGCTGTGTACAGTGTGAAATGGACAATCCGTCGTCATATAAGTGAAATACCCTTGAGTACGATGTTAAACACCAATGAAACAATCAAAGGAAATGGACCCCTCTGGCTATGGTCAGTTTGTTTGAAGAGTAGCAATACTGTCTTTACTTAGCATTAAACGAAAATTAACTTTCCAACATTATGAAAACATTTCATATTTTGGTTGTGATAGTGTCAATTTTTGTTGGAATACACCAACAACAAATAAATGAAATACCCTTAAGCATGGTATAAAACACCAACCAACCAATCAACCAATCAATCAATCAATCAATCAATCAATCAATCAATCAATCAATCAATCAATCAATCAATCTATCGATCTTATCATCACAAACTGATTGACTTTATCTTGAATTACAAATAATTGCAACAAACGTTCCACATTTCTCCAAAATCTTCAAAATGGTTATTGCGTAAAGCCTACACATATTAAGACAAACGTCATAATTTTGTATTTGTTCATTTGTCTAATGACGTACCCAGTGGTTTTTAACTCCGGCTTATCGAACGACTTCGTCTTACGGGTGTTTTGGTAAAAAAAATTGTGAAGATACAGTTGGAAGCAACGTCTGCTGACGCTCAAAATCTCCTCTTATATATACCTGAGTCAGAAAGGCGACCACCAACCATTTTATGTGTCATGCATTGAAGTACTAACTATTTGAATACATCAAAATAATATTAGCCCTATTGTAAATAGCCTAGCATGTCCACGTCTCTAGAACTCCTCAAACTGGGGCTTTATTTTACAGTTGTCGCTTAGGAAAAGTCTTCCTCTCCTTATGGGAGTAATACGTATATTTCAGATTTGTCGAGTCATGCAATTATTCCACTGGCATGTTATTATTTGTACGGTTATATTGCTTCCCTTCTAATTTCTAGTTTTAATTTTGTCTTGATTTATTTATCTTTTTGTGCAGTGGGGCCAGTTGCTCGAAAGACGATTGGCCATTTACATCAGATTAAGTCACTAATGCCAGGTTAGAGATAGAGCTTCAACAGGGCGTACCGTCTTCTAATAGCGGATTATATTTAATAACGCTTCTAGCAACCGGCTCCTGATTGTTAACATGAATATACCAACGTAACACTATGTATGCCCGCCAATAAAAAAAATAAAGGTAGGGGCTATACATGTTTCTGTGTCTTAATGAACTGTGTAAGCTTGAGACACAATAAAGACAACTATAACATAGAGTAAAGTGGCAAGTCAAAGCACAGAGGACAATATCACTTTGATTACCATCTGGATCTCTTTTTTCACCATCTTGATAAAACGTATCAAAAATATACATTTGGGAACATTTGAAAGTATGCCCCAATCAACTTTAATTTTCCGAATGGCGAAGGAGTAAGATTATTAAGCGAATATGCAAGATATTTGATGTTCAGCGAACGCGAGATGCATAATTTATCGAGAGTCGACACACATACTTATTGTGCTCATATCTAGCGTCGCTTATCAGTCGCACAAATTCCAGTCTTTGGGCGGTTCGAACAAATCGTCATACTTGGTTAATATTTTCTCATTATAGAAAATAATTAATCTTCTAATTAGAACTTAAAGACTACTCAGAATTTTTTTTTTCCCAATTAGAATTGATTATATCCTTTGCAAAACATATCCTGGTCCAAACCATATCCCCACCCCCCCCAATATAATTTATGATATTCTAGTAAGAATTTATTTTGTCTTAATCATAGCTTATTGTCACATAAATAACATTGATCGACTGGACCCCAAGCCTCACCCCCACCCCACCCCCCACACATATCTCCGCTCCCAAGCTTTATCAGAAAATAATTACGTAAATTAGGTTATCCAAAGATTTTGAAACTAAATTGAGGGAAGAATTACTGGGAGTTAAGTTTTGTGGAAATCTCGTTGAAAGAACTAGGAAACGAAGCGAATTGTGTGGTGAAGAAAAAAATGTCCACATTCAAATATTATCCTTTAAGTGATTTTGTTTAATTGGCTTAATTTCCCCTTAATGAAGAGTTATTCGGGTTCATTTTTCGAACAGTTGTGTTTCTCTTGCAGGCCATTAAGATAAGGGCTGTTTATCGTTGCAGACTGAACAATACGGGCCTGAGCTGGCTGCACGGACGGTAACAGCATGCAGCCACCGACGAACATGGTCAATGACGAGCTCCAGTTGTGTTGTACTCGTTTACGCCTCAACTGTAACAGCTTTTGTTACTTGTCGGGAATTAATGTATTACCGATGTCAAAAATGTGTTCACCTTTATTTTCTGGCCAATTACCAGAATAAATTCTTTAATTTTTATTTATTTATTTTTTCGCCTTTTCACCTAATAAGTTCGTGTAACTCTTCTGTATTTATTCTAAGCAATATTATTTTCTCCAAAAGCTTAATTCCAGAGATTACCGATATGTAGAATGTTTACCTTTGGTTTTCTAGCAAAACGTTTCACCATCCACGGGTAACTCTAAAATCTTAATTTAAAAAAATATAATTTTCACCCATTCGACGGATTAATTGTCGTGTAACTTTTCTATATTTATTTCATCCGAGATTATCTTCTCTAAAAGCTTAATACCAGAGATTGTCAGGATGCTTAAATCGACCGAAAGAATCCGGTCGTGCGAATAATTGTGCGTTATAGTTCCCAGAACAGATGCAGTACTGGCTGACTTTTTTCCGCACATAGTGATGTATAGTTGCCTACATGTCGTCTCCAACTTTAATTTTCACCTTGTGGTCACCAGGGAGACATAAAGGGATTGACTAATTACCATGTTTAGTTAAAGCAGGCTAAAACAAATCTCACTTGCATGGCTATGTTAAAATTTGTTACCAAGACATATAAATGCCCATTATTTATTCAACGGACATGTGGCGTAAGACCACTATTATGTTTTTCCGTTTTGTCAGCCTCGAACGTAATCATGCCCCACGTGTCAAAATTTTAATGGGGAACTCCGAAGGGACCTATTTGGTATGTGCCAGGCGTTTTCGCCCAACGAAAGTTTAGGAGGGATCTGTGGAGCCAAACGTTAACATTACGGCTCATGGCAAATTAAAGGCGGTCTTACGCCATGTAGACAAATAAGAGCAAAGAAGGTTTGAATACTTGTCACATCAGATCCATGGGCGCTGCTAAGTTTGACCATGAAGGTACATCAGCTATACCTCCATGGTTTGAACCAATCTATATACCTCTGTATACACCTCTGTTGCGGCTACTGTACGTCGATAGATAAAACACTAAGCTTGGAGCCAGCAATAGCAAAAAGTTTCTTTTGATTGTCAAATAAACTATTTTTTTTGTTTTTGTGGCAGACTCTTATAAAGTTTTTATGCATGAAAAAAAATCTTTAGAAGGGGAAAGAAACATCGTATTTAATTAACAAAGAACATAAAGGAATTTCCCTTTACTGCGTGAACTGGGGGTCCAGAGGTCCTGGATGGAACCCCATATGTCCCCGTAACAATTGGCGCTTCAAGTAAAGGTTGATTATGTGTTGTGCCTGTATGTTAAGCCTTGGGGCCTGAGGAAATATCGTAAAAAGCACCCCGCGATTGTAGGAACCACATCGAGTGACCCATTTATACACCTGAGCGTGTCTGATTAAAACGCCCGAAAAGGCCGCTGTTAAGTGGTTAACCAGTCTACTTGTTAATCCTTTTTCGATATACGGGCAGCCGGTTCGAGTGTGCCTGTCGAACATGCGGTATATCAGTATTTTCCACTGTATTTAAACAAGGAATAATGTAGAGAGATCGTCTTACAAGCGAAAGACCCAAATGTACGTCGTTAAACCCCATTCAAACAGTCAAACCTTATAAATTAATCTGATACCGATGGCCATTTTGTTTTAATCAGTCAATCATTTGGGCTTTCCTTCTTCTTATACGCTATAATAGGTCCCGGTAAGGTTCTACGTATTGATATACTTGAATCTCTCTGCCCACCTAATAAATGTTATCAACCGGATAGGCTTTATTAAGGAATAGAAATCGTGATAGGGAAACGTTGTAACTTTTTGCTACACTCGTTCGTTTTGTTTGTGTATTTCAGACATACTGTAAGTGTAGATTTCATATAACTACGCTAATCAGGCATAGAGCTACTTTTATTTTAAGAAAATAGTGAAAAAAAACTTCTTGACCACATTTAAGACGGGCGTTGACTTTTACAAAAGTATATATAACTAATTTCAACTTTTTTTATCTACATAATATATATGTGGGGTTTTACAGGTGAAAGCCATCAAATGTGGTAAATCTGTTGAGTTACAGATATCTGTTTTTCCAGGCGCTCGACTGCTGCGATATTTACTTTTTCTCGACCTTGTCGGTTTAAAATCGGATCCAGGTTTTGGAGTGTTCCGTTTCCAGACTGAACATGTGGCGTTTGTACGAGGTTTCAGAGGAGGGTACCAGTTCTTCGATACTGACGTTTCAAATACTTTTTTAGACCGCTCGTTTTTTCGCTCTTGTAAGATCTTTCTGGACCCCTTGGGATTAAAATAAACGACAACAAAAATATTATCGCTTGGATTTAAAGTTATGTTTTCTAACTATATATGTTATGTTTTCTAACTATATATTATATATCCAAAACAGTTAAATTGGAGAATGTGATTTAGTCTTCACTTGATCATATTTTCAAGTGGTTAAACTTTAATTATCTATTTTTGGCACTTCAGTTTTAAGCAGTCATTTTCCAAGGCGTCTTTCTAGGAAACTAGCCATGTTAGAAACTTCAAATTTGTACCATTGTTATAAGAGCAGAATGCAACCTAGTATACAGTGCTTCTTTTTTTAAAAGTTCTTTCTCGATTTTTTTATAAATTTTCTCAAAGTTGTATTTTACATTTTTATAAAACTTTCTAAGGTGGGATAGACAAACAAAAAAAACTTGGATCGTTCTGGTCAAATTTGTTTTTAAATGAGGCACCGTTTACTTAGTCAGCACTATTTTACTCGTTCAACTGATTAATTGAGTTTTATCGTTATTGCGCTTCAAGAAATGAACCATGAAAAATGCTCTCTATTTCTTGCTGTTGACTTTAACTAATATTGCAATTTAACAAAAAATAATAATAATTGAAATTTCACCACATTCACATGTATGTAATCCTGAGTATTCAAGCTTTTCAAAAATATATATGGTACAGATTTATATTTTTTTGCATCAAAGACTAAATACAATGGGTGTTCTGAAAATCGACCAGGGGTCCAACTTTAACGGCGGTGCATGGCAAATAACATTAGCACGCGGTTTCTTCCAGGTTTACCATTGTGTTCATTGGCGAGGACAATTTGCTTTCATGTTTACAAGTCCCAATCACAGGAGATTTAAGTGCATATATGTCTATTAATTTGACAGTCAGTTTATGAAAATAACACAATTAAAAGTACAGATCGGAAAAAGATATAAATTGTTTTATTGTCTCCCTTGTTATGTTATGGCGCGTAAATATATAAATGCGAGTTAAGCCCGCTAGTTAGCTTTGCAGTTACAGCCTTGTGGACGATGTCGAATTACGTCACATATATACATCTTGGATAAGATGAGCACGAAATAGATGGCGCCAATCGTGTTCTCGCGATAATTTGAACAGTGGACGAGACGTAGAAAGAAAAGTAGATCCTGCTTTATATTATGACGGCGATTGTTCCAATTATACGTAAAATGATAAAATTAGACATAAGGCCTATATTATCCTTACATAATGATATAAAGCGCTACGAATATATTTGTATAAGCAAATGTTGTATGTGGTTCTTTGTGAAGGATATATATCCCTATACCTGTTTTGAAACCTTATCTCCTCTTTTAAGTTATCACCTGTTTGTAACTATGTTTCTCGCGGTACCCTAATTGGCGGAAATCGACAGTCGGACATTTAGCAGAGATCAAATCCTTTAGGGATTAAATCTTAAAGATATCCAACAACACGGGCTTGTTAAATACATGGCCAAGGGAAATGAGCCCGGTACGAGGAGGTTCAATCGGTTTGAAGGCTTCTCGTGCTTTATCTTACAATGGGGACATTCTCCACGTACTGGAATGCTCCGGGGACAAGACGGTTAAACTCAGCTTTTAGAAAGGCCAAGGAAACGGCACGGATCAAGCGGCAGTCTAGCTCAATCCCTTTCTTATCCCAGCTCTTGCAAAGGCGTACAAAAGGCTGTAAACACCTTCAATCAGCCGAGACATGTGGCCACCAACTGTGGCTAGACATTCAATCGGGTAAACCTCGCGAGATTCTCGTTACACTGTGCTATAATCATTCGTGACTACGCTCAGCCGTTATAGATGTATGAATATGCACAAAACTCGTACATTTTATTCGCCGGAAGCATGTTTACCGGCGTATGTACACCATTCCCCATTTAACTTAATTCAGCCTAGCAAATTTCATATGACTTTAGAATCATCTTTTCTAGCCAAGGGTTACTAATCCGAGCTACTCTGCATTTTAACCCTTGGCAGATAATTAATGTATACAATGAGAGTTTCAGCTACGCCATCTAGCGGATAAAACGAGCAAGGTTTTAGTTAACTCCCGCGGTTTACACTCGCAATTTTTACTAGCCAAGTCTTCTAATAACACAACATATGATTGGATGCGTAGAAGTTCCTATGCATCCAATCATGCAATTGCTTCTAAGCCGAGTCCCATTATAGGCCCTACATGAATTATCCGCCAAGGGTTGAAATGCAGAGAGTAGCTCGGAAAAGTATCCCTTGGCTAGAGAGGATGCTTTAGAATAAGCAAATTTATTTTAGGAATATATTATTTTCTGAACATAAAACAGACGGAAACTGGTAATCTTCTACATAACGCGGACAATATTTATCTGTTTATTAAAAATCCATGTCATAACGGAGACGATAATATCGCGTCCAAGATCATGAACATTCGAGAACTATTGAATTGCTACACATTGTAAAACTTACATGGCTGCACTCTTAGAAAATATGGTTCTTTGAGGGTTCTTTAGAAAAGAGGATGGTTCTAACTGGAACCTTAAGGACAAAAACGGTTCTCTGGTGTAATAAGATAGGGAAAATACATGGAACAGCTGCTGTGAGGGTTCCATACAGCACCATAATGAGTCCCACCAAGAACCTTAAAGGGTTCCATTAGAGTCATCTGTTTCTAAGAGTATGTTCAGCATGGATTTTGCGATAGACTTTAGGTTGTCTGAAAAATATGTATTTGATAAGAAATAAGTTTTGTTTTATTCGACACCGTTATTACTGTTGGACATTATCCTCAGGGTTCATTGTCCTCAGAAGGTCATGGAATTAGACTAATATACAGCTTGTAAAAACTGCGGCCGATTTAATAAATCATCACTTGACTTCAGACTTGAAATTCCGTTAAGATCTGTTTTTAGCAATAGTTTTCATGTTGCTTACTCTCTCACAAAACCGAACCCTGCTTGAAGGCAAAATCAGTAAAGTCAAAGTTTGACAAAAACGCAAATCGCTGTGTGGAAGGGTTAATTATTGTTTTGTTTTCATTTGGTCGTCCGTCAAGATATATGAGATGGATAAAATCTTCCAAATCTTCAAATTTAATATTGAGATCTTTACCCATACTAAAGAACATTATATTATTTTTCCATATTGTGTATATTGTGTACTCTGTATAAATAACTTGTTTTAAGTCCCACCTCAATAATCCCCCCCCCCCCCCCTGCCCTTCCATCTACCCACCACCTATGTACTGGGACGTTCGCAACCAATCCTTCCTTGATGTTTGTCTTATATCTGTTTCTCCCCCACAGCCGGGTTATTGGATGCTGTTAATTAGCAGACGTGTGTTTTAATCCAGCCCAATATCGCATGATAGTTCTATGGACTCGCCCAGTAAGTGCCGCTGTTGTTGTTCTATAGAACATGTCACGGACAATCAGTCATTTAACGTGGGTTTGTTTGTCTATTAAAGGTCTCAGTTTAAACCCGTCCTGTCAATTTATTCACAGATTTACAAATACTCATTTCCTTGTTAATTCTTAAATCATGGACATGCATTGTTTGAGAGATCGAAGGCTTGACACTAGAACCATCTTTGTCTATTTTTTTCTCGCGAAAACCTATAAGTAAATGTTTTGCATATTGATAATGAGTATTTGAAGATCAGTTTATCATGCCCAAAACTGCTAATAAATAGAACTGAATGAAGTCAGAGGTGTTTGTGGATGTAAACTTTTTCTAAAAAATGCCAAATTAAAATAACCAAAACGTTCTCAATATACCTATTCTGGCTTGGCTTCGAAGCTCTTGGTATACCCTATATGTATATTGCCATAAGTCAGCCCCAGTGCATGGTGTATATACAGAGAAGCCGATTGATTAAAAGTTTATGGAACCTCAATAGATCAGAAGATCTTAATATTTGTAGACCTGTATTTTTCATATTCTGTATACATGTGTGGACCTATTTTCAAAATGTATTTGACATATTTTGTTTTGTTTGTCACATATGTAAAATAAATAGTTCAATTTTTTATATGTGAAAAATATTGTGTATGTGTCAAAATATGTATAAAATAACTCTTTAAGTTAGTTTACAGAATTACACTTGGAAATGAAATGTTTATTGGTAAAATGAAAGCAAAGATATTTCAACAGATGTAGGGTAAAAGAAGAAAAGCTAAAACGGCTAATTGCATTGTTTTGTATATTCACGCTATTTAGTTTATTTGTGTTATCTTGCAACACTTATTTAGCCCTTTTTCGTAAATTTTTGCAACTACTACATTACAAAATATTTCGCCGTTTGTTTAGCCTTCGATTCATATCCAAGTACAGGTAGCATCCAACCATTATATATTTGCTACATCCGAGTACAACGGTTTAAGGCTTCGTCGTTTCTAAGACTTTTTGGGGTTCTATATAGGCCTATATGCATGAAACCTTATACTGTAACTTTCCCCCTTTTCACCAAAACGGGAAATCGATTTCTCTTTGAATACAGACCAGGTTTGATTAAAGGTATTCCAACTGAAAATAGATGTATACTGTCCATTTTGTTTGCTAGACGAAGGAATGACAAGAGACCCGGATTGCCATCTTTTTTATTTCTCTTCAATTCCAGACTGAGTTCTATTTTCAATTGGTTTGGAATGGAAAGTCGGGTATTCTCATTGAAGTGCATCCCTTCAGGCGAACTCTCTGCAAAACACACAAACGGTATAAAGAAAGTGATGCTGGTGATGTGATGGTCGATGGAATGGCTGTATCTGATGCCGATTTACTCAGTTATCCTCAGAATAGATTCCAATGACCTCACAATGTACACACTGCCATCCAACGTATTGCTCTGTGTTCACAATGATGGGTAGGAGGGTGCACTGGAGGGTGCACTGGAGGGTGCCCTGGTGCTCTCAGATTAAGGGGCAACACCGAGCCAATTGGTTTTGTGGCCTTATTCTGCCTGGTGATCGCCTTGTCTTTTCTTTGTAATTTGTCCGTAACGTCGAGCGAGGTTTATTTCACCCTTTGGGCTGTAAAAATTGCCATAAGCTTTTCGTAATTTTATTCTCCATTTCAAATACATTTCAGGTCTGTGTAACCAAATAAGAAAATTGATGTATGGACAAAATACCATTTTATTTTAGCCGCTTCTGATTTGAAAAAACGTCACAGTTATCGCAGATCACTGATTGACACGTCTTGGAATTAATATCTTCCTTATTTTGTGGTCATTGTGGAAACTGCAACTCAGTTTAAATTTAAATGCCATTGGAGGTATGTAGCTAAATAACAGATGCGAGTGAAGGGAACGAAGACAAGTCAATGACTTTTAGTCTTTCCTGGTTTTCCTGACTGACTTTCATTTGATTAACATGTGATAGTAAACGACAATAGACTCTGTTACAGGTTTTTTTGAGAGAATACACACACCACTTTCGCAGGAATTGCATAAGATTCCAAGAAAGAAAGCTGGGATTGGGGCGGTGGTGCTTTTTGTGGGGCAGGGAGCGGAAGGGGGATTGGTCGGGGGAGGCTGTATCTCCTTGACTTATCTCCCCTGGATGCCATTTTGGCTTGCAGCAACCCAATTCTCTCGGTTTTGTCTACGCGATACTTTTGAGACAATCGACTTTTTTATTTTCAGTAACACATCGCTAGATCACAGTTTCTCCAAAAGGAACACTGGCTGCCTGGATAATGGTTTAATTAAAAAATGCCATTAATGAAAGCATTATCCGTCAAGCATCGGTGTTTAGTTTTTATTGAAATTTATTTAAACAAGACAAAATCCTTTTTGCTTCGAGCCTGAATTTGCCATCAAAGTAACATCCCCTAACAACTATTGTTACTATGTCAAAATAGTGTCAACGCCATATAGACATTGACATCAATATATAATGTAACGCACAAAAGGCTGCTAAAGTCATGCTTTCGGCATTATATTATCATTAAAATATCGCCACTTTGATCCCGACATGTCTAGAAAATTGCTCGCGATAACCAGTAATCGTTTGATTATTTCAAATTTCAAATGTAGTATAGTTGAAGAAACAAAGTTTGTTATGAAAGCGGGCATGTTAATTTCAACCGAAAGTTTGTTTCCGCCTCCGGGGCCCGTTGCATATTTTTTTTTAACCAAAATTCACTTTAATGTGTTGTCATCGTGATTAAGATTAACTTTGGTAGCGATTTCTTTTTAGCGCAATACCCTGGTATGGCAAACTGTTATATCACTGTCTTATGCCGGGCCTTATTCTACATATGTCTAATTAGAATTGCTTTTATTTTACTTATGTAAAATTATTTTCCAAATATGTGAAAAAAATCCACATATGTAAAATAAAGTCATTGAAAAGAATTTAACATGTGTGGAAAAGAAATTAATATTTGTAGAATAAAGGTAGAGGCGTTAAAACGGCTTGCCATACCCTGGTGGTACGGGTTCATAACTTCCGCCACATCGACGAATGAAAACGTTGAAACATCATGAATTTTCATAACGGATAACAAATGAAGACCTCAAGGAGAAAACCAGAGATGTCAGGACATATAAGTCACGTTTGGAAAAACAAACAAAAAACAACAAGACAGTTTCAAGACTATGGTGGACTGTTTAATAAAAGTCCCATAGGTTTCTTTTGCATGACATGGAAGAATCCTTACCAACCCTTCTAATTAATGATGTAGAGTTTCCCAAGCCTCTGTTTTATTTAATCTGAGAGCAAATAACGAAATAATGTTTCAAACCGACACGTTATTCCATTGTTTTATAATTGACATGCCTTATTGTCATAGCATAGCAGGTGATTGTATTTGCAAGGAGGACCATACAGTTGTTTGGTTGGACAGATGCACCTTTTTATTTATCTCCCACTTTCTCTTGTCAAATTTGTTGTTTTTAGCTTAGAATTTGATTGGGCTTGAATAAAGTACGGACACCTCTGGGTTTCCCATTGCACAGATACATTTATACCATTCTAAATATGGGAGACCTCTGTTTTTCAGTTAAGTAATTTAATGAGAGGAAACCTTAAGTTGCCCAACCATTGGCTGGTTCAATAAACCTGAAATTGATCAAAAGTGGCATCTCTCTTTTTCCCTTTTGGTCTAGAAGTCGACTTTACAACATTCTATTGTCGGCACAAATTATAAAAACGATCGTCTGTGCTGCGGAAATGCTTACCAAAATTATTTCTGCGTATATGCAAGAGCAAACCAAGCCAACGCCAACAAATTTCTATCGCATCCTATCTTGCTTTTACGGTGTGGATTTGTATTACGTCGGTATACGGTCTTTCGAAAAAGCGAGAATGTAGCTAGATATCAAGACTCGATCATTACTGAACCTAAGCTATCTTACTAATTTAAGTACAAAAATTTATTCAATTTTGTTTTGTTGTCCCAAAGATGAAAAAATAAACTTCGATTCTACTGACTTTGTTAAGTTTTTGGAATATCTCACTAATTTACATGCATTAAACCGGAGGTTAACAAGTGTTCGTGTTTTTATTCCATTTTGATATGTTCTATCAACCATGAAAAAATTCAACTTTTTGTTCATTGTATTAGTAAAGTATTTAGAGAGAGATATATTATTGATATTAGATATTATGTACCAATCTCTCAACTAAAGTAACTATCTAAGCTCAAGGCATTCAACAAAACAGTGGACTTGAAAGAAATTTCTGTGGTCGGATTATGGATTTTGCTTGACCAGACATACTCATTGGTCATCGAAATCAGCTTGTCTCCATTCCATTGACGTCTTCTATTACTTATATAAATAGACGGAGATATTTTTATCGTTATCCGCGTTAAGGATTCGATGAAAATTGGTCAAGTCACACTTCGCTTTATTGGATTGCCCCTCAGAGTCAATATAGCTACTACAATGGAAGATTTTCTAACTTCAGCAATGTTTAGATAGTCGAAGGACTTTTCAATGAGCGTTCATTCTTTTCAATACTGTATATATGACAAGGAGAATGATATCAATAATCGATTTTTGAATACGTAAATTGGCTCTGTATCTTTGCAGTCGACCAAAATTTGATAGTTTTGGTCAAAACAATCAGATGAGAGTGGACATGTTAAATGTTTATTTTATTATTCATGTTTAAAAAAGCTGGCGGTTGATGGCTGCTTCCTGCTAGAATGAAGTTTTTTGAGCTAGTGATCAATTTACAGGAAGCCGGAAAGTGGTTAGGCAACTGCCTTACTGCGCATGCTCTGTTTCCTGTACCTTGATATTATTTGTTAACGAATGGCGCAGGAGGGTGGTCTGCCTTGGTCAACTTCACTGGCATTTTGGCATATGAGTGAAATTATCTTAAATAGCCGCTACTCCATGCAGCTCCGATATCAAACCAAAAAGCAATCATGATATAAAAAGACGAACCCCGAAGCACGTGGACGAACTTATAGTCTACACATATCCCGTCAGTGTTCATGTAAGGCGAAATCACGAATGGATACGAGAGTTGCACGATAAACTATCTAAATCTAGTCACCTGTCCGTCATATCCTTTACGTTGAAATTCGCGAAATGTACGAAATTTTGTTTACATAAAGTATGTACCCATTTTCCAGTTGAATTAATTCTACGTGAGTGCACATAAAAGCCTCTCTACGGAATCGACGTGTTTAAGAAGCGCGAAAAAAAAAGTAACGATACACCTGAATCGTCAATTTGGCCTATATGAATGTTTATTTATGAAAACCGATTAATTGTCTATTGTTCTAAATAAACTCCCATAGAGAAGAGTCTGAATACATCACCACCCGCAATGTCTTGATAATCGATCCATGTGGACCGCAATGATCATATACAAATATAGCTCTGGAACCAATATTTGCTTGAAACACTATCGATCAAATATATACTATAGTATAGGTCCAAAAACTGGAATGGCGAAATAAGTTTGACAAATATTTGCATAAGCGGTTATTTATTGGATATAAGTTTTGGAAAGTCTCAGTTGAGTACGACTCTTCCTGTGTCTCACCGGACAAATACTATCGCCTTTAGCTATAGAAAATAAGCGAACTGTAAAGAGGTGTTTCCAGACTGATTTCGAGTTTTGTAATAACCCGCTAGCGGGACTCAAGTGCTCTCCTTGATACTGGTATTACATGTCCAATTCCAATGTTTAGTTAAATTTTTCGATTTACCCACTTCATTTCCGCATTGAGGGTTTTGGAGACAGCTTCTAATGGTATTATTACATGTCAAATTTTGTATCTTTGGACTTTGGAGGATTCATTTTGGATACCTAAAGTGCGCGATTGAATCTCTCAGAACAGTTTCTTACGAAGCCGTGTCTTAATCCTATGACTTAGCTTAGGCAAATATGATATCTAGATAAGATAACATCTTGACATCGTAGATACACTTTCTGATTTTATATATTTTTATTTTAGCACAGACAATAATAAACTGTGGTGATAAGGTAGAAAGCAGTAAATAGGCTTCCGCCAACAAAATCTATGACTGACTTATTGTCATGGGTTTTGGCGTAGGCTTTTATCTCGTATAGGTTATGTATTCATACATCTATATCAACAGAGCGTAGTGATAAGGACTATCATGCTATAGCTTTAATCGATTTACATATGATCGAAATATTTCTTTTATTGACACTAACTTAATGTGGCAGCAGTAAAACTAGTTGTTGAAGTATATTATAGAGTTTCTGTCCAATAATATCACTTCATTTCTCAAGGGCTCAGTTTGCCCTATTAGTGTCATATCGTTTTTAAATGTCTGTTTATTTATGGCTTTAAAAGAGTCATCTATTTTGACACCAATGCTCTAAGCATCTGTAAAGTGTTGCGTATATACTAATTAGGGGAAATTTAACACCATTGGAAAGTTTTAAATTTATTTACATATGACATATTTTTCGGGTTGATTTTTTTCTCAGTATACATTCCAGACGGCTATATACTGCTAACATTTGCTAGCCGGGTTTCGAATTGAAGGCTGCGACGGGCTTGGTGCGGCTTGGAAAAACAAATAAAGAGTTTAACGGCAACCAAACTCGAGCACACCTGCAAGAGAAAGATCTGTTACCGCTTCAGGAAACAAACAAGCACAGGCTAAATTTGTTAAACGTGGAAAGATAGGCCGTTTGAATCTTCTCCAGACGTCGCCCATACGTAGTATACAGTAAACTTCCATCTGTGTTTTATAGCTGTACAGGTCTACCCGATATTTCTCAGCTGATAACTGACATTTGAATTAACCATGGCATATAGGCCTACGTCCACTTCTATGGTCACCGGCATTTGTTATGGCCCATGGGAGTCCTCTGCTATGAACCATACACGATTATTATGATTCACACACCACATTTTTATAGCCCATATACACCAGTGCTATGCATAGTACCGGCTGTTATGATCCCGTCCACTCTATGACGACACCCACATCATTGCTATATAGATAACTTCACTGCTATGGCAGCTATATCCATACGCCATAGTTATGGCCCAGCATGTACTGCTATAATGGCCATAATACCTACCTTAGTCCATGCACTGATTTTTAGACACACATACCACTGTTACGACCCATACACCGGCGTTCCGGATCCCCATTATGGCCCATATACCGCTGTTATGGCCCATATACCGCAGTTCCGACCCATACACCGCTGTTACTACCCATTCGCCGCTGTTACGACCCATACATCGCTGTTTGGTCAATATTCACCTGTTAGTGTTCATGTACCGAATATATCGGTAACATTACCCATATGTCCGTTGCAATGACCAATATGCCACAGTTAAGGTATATATGCATTGCTGTTGTAGCCCATATAGGCCTACTGCTGTTATGAGTTATATATCGCTGGCATAGGCCATTTGTCCGCTGGGACGACCCATATGCCGCTGTAATGGCCACCATACCGCTGTTGCGCCATATACCCTGTTTTATTAGCCGATATGCCTTTATGATTATTAATGCACCGTTGTTACACATATCAAGTTAGCCCTTGTTTGAACCCATACACCACTGCTGCAAACTTTTGACAACTAATTTAGTCTTGGATGTTTGTATTAAATTTATGCAACCTTTCATTGGCTATAATTGTATCACTATGGTAACGGAAGAATGTCATTGATAGTTATTATACAAGTTAAACACTAGTTTAAATTTTAGAAGACAGAATCGTTAGATTCCTCAAAACAGATGTGTTTTGACAATGTACGAGTCACTTTGGCCGGCTTGAACAATTCAGTTAGCAACTCGTTCATTCGCATGGTTAAACTTTGAAGTTGGTTTGATATGTAGACTTGATTTATTTTCCAGTCGAGACATTACGTCGTGCAGTCGTGTTTGATTTTCTTTACCCTGGGATTCGCTAAGGTTTTATAGCGGTATTTCTACAGTCTACTGAGCCAGTGATTTCTTGGACAGACTTTACCCGCCGACTGAAGTTTCTGTCCTGATGATAAAACCATCTGCCGCTAGGGGGAGCTGTCACATTCATCATGACTTGGCACTTTTGATATCGTTCCATTTCCATTCGGTGTTTTTCAACCGTTTCAACAAACATGCTAAACACTTTTACTTCAGGACAAGAATTAAATCAATAAATAACATCAATACAGACTTCATGAATGAAAGTATCTTTTTTAAGACGTCGGCTATTTTCTGACGAGGTTTAAGGCTGTATCCGAAAAGATCAGATCTAGGAAGAATCTTACCGCTGATTTGCACTATTTCAGCTAAAAACTTTTGAAGTTTTAATATACAGACAACAAATATATTTCTATCGAAATTCTTTTTAACAATTTTCATGTACTTTATTTACTACATTGTGTTTAGAAATCGAAAATAGTATTTAATAAAAATTGTAGTCTGCTTCTTTTGTATGTTTATTTGTTTTCTTGTATGATACCAGCCAAGTGGAATTCAATACATTCGTAGCTAGTTAAAACGTATAAGAATGCATCTGTGAGAATATTGACAGTATTGCTATTCTACTCAGGTCGCGCCGTGGCTGGCATGTTCCTAGACGCCTTGAAGAATCTCTGCCAAATAAGTCCCAATCCTCAGACAAGTTATTAGTTCAGCTGCGATGGAGAGTTAGAAATCACAGGTGCTTTTCCTATATACTCTCCAGTCAGATCAACTTGGCAGGTGCGCTGGAAATTAGAAAAACAAAACTCTTCCTTAAAACCTTGATGTTTATTTTCTCTCATTGGGACTCGATCTGAGCTTTTCACTCAATGTAGCTAACTGACTTCTCCCAAACTCACCATCAAAGCAAATTATCTGTGGAAAAAAAAAAACCACTCACACAGAAAATACCCTTAATTTAATATTTAAAGATTTGCCAAAGAAATCGTCTCTTAAAATACCGAATTGTGCTATGTGGAACATATTCTTTAATTATTCCCAAATTTGACAGCCTAATTAAAGATCTCCCAAATTTGTGTTAATTCTAGAATTTCTGAAGCGTGTAACAGAGGTATGCCTTATATTTCTCTATCGCCACTCTATCCAGGTTAAAGGCACATCCTTGAGAAAAGCTTGTTAAAAAAATGTGACATTATGATCTATTCAGTTTTAAGTTAAGACACTTTAAAAAATGCCTAATTTTCAGGGTTATTTATTTTGCGAGTGTTTTCCCTCCTTTAATTTATAGAAAATGTATATTCAATACAATTCTACTCGTATATTCAAACGGAATAATTCCTCTCAGTATTATACGTTTAATTCAATTTTGCTATAAATGGCTTGATCTATACGATTTAGAATTATTAAGAACTCCGAACTTTCAACAAAATAAACACTCTCTTAATTTATTCTGCTATTCACATCTTCATCTCCGCCAAAAACAAATATAGTTGTGTAAACAAGAAAGTAGACCGATCTAAAACTTCCTGCAATGAACAATATACCAGCCAAAGTTATTGAAATATCTCCACGTTTTAATTTAAATATTTCTAGAGATTTTATCAAATCGAAATAATGAAATGAGACGGCTTTAATTCCTATCAAGGAAATTCGGTGGCCTTTTGCCTTGTAATTAATTTTCTTTTGGAAATTGTATTTGTTAATCTCTTTCATCGCCTCTGAATGACATCCAATGTATAAGTAGTGCGCGGACTTGAAAACGAGTAAATAAGATAGTGTGGAAAGTAGCGGTTGAATAAAGCGGTGAATAGGGGTCTTATAGAGGATTAAGACGTCTATTCTTCCACACAGGTGCCTTGATTGACAAACTCTAGTCTTTTCTCCCAAACCGGGCAGGTGAGAAAATTGCCCATGTCTATTTGCCTAGGGAATTCAAAGGTGTGAGCTGGCCCGGTTTATTCCATTGCATGGGTTAGGGCTGTGAAGATTTAGTTTTCCAGCGGGAAAGGTAGGCGCTATAAAGCCCGGCCAATGAAGGAGCCGGTGACCCTAAAAACTTCAATTCACCCGTCTACTACCTTTTCATAATCTTTTTATTACTGGCATATTTTATTCTCAACAAAAGGCTCAAATGCTTTTCACGCTGGGGTCTCTATAAAGGATTTACTCGCTGACCGGATAGTATGGGCCACTCAAATATAACAATGAATATGATATTGAATTGGAAACAGACTCGAGACCCTGGAAAGTTTTGACACTGGATAGTTTACAAATGACATTGATATTTACTGGTCTACTTCTCTTTATATGGAGCCACAGTTCCGACTGTTTGTGTGCCCATCCTTACCTTACCTTACCTTACCTTACCTTCGTTTACCTTAGATCACCTAATATGATGTTTTAAGGTTAAATTACCAGTAAAACTGCAACCCAAACTCTACCATTACCGATACTGCAGTCAAAATATCTTCTTTTTTTGCAGAAAATCAAATGGTTGAAAGGCTGTCTCTAAATTTCATCGAGGAGAATTTGACTTCAAGCACTTTAAAATATATATGACAGTATATGCCTGGCTATCCAGACTGAAGTGCCTCCGTTAGGACACAATCTGTAATATATTCGAACAGAGATCTTTAAAAGATAATTGACACTGGGGACAGTGTCTATAATATATTGTATCGAATCCGGGAATGACGCAAAGTGCGGCTGTGGTAGCTATTTCTGTTCAAATATATTTCTGGTTTTCAAAGGTGAAATACAAGCTTCGAAACTTAACATATTGCGATTTAATTTTCTCACAAGGCCTGTTGTTTCATTTGACCTGGTATTTCTTGATTTTTTTAAACAAAATCCCCCCCCCCCATAACCCTCTAGCCTATATTTCTTATAGGTTTAGGGTAGTCAATTGGTTTTATGTCAACTAAACAAAACAATTGTGCTATTCAAGGCCAATAGAACATGCATTTTATTATCCAAATGTCACCCTTTTCTATATGCTTAATCAAACACTCAATAAATCATTCAATTAACAGAACAACCACATCAATCAATCAATCAATCGATCAATCAATCAATCAATCAATCAATCAAATAAACTGGCCAATCAACAAACCAAAAAGTCTCTCAGTCAATCAGTCAATCAACCAATCATAAATCAATCAATCAAACAATCAATCAATCAATCAATCAATCAATCAATCAATCAATCAATCAGAGTAGACCATTCAGACGTCATTCCGGGCACACTAGCGCTAAGGAAACGTTATATGTCGTTCAGTTGACATTTCTTTGCCCCGGTAACTTGAGGCTGAAAGTGTTACAGGACCCCCAGCTAAATGACTTAATCTGCCCACGACCTGTTTTCTGAGTGATAAATGCCCTGGCTTTCTTGTCGCCTGGTTGAGATCGGTAGGTTTCCTTGAGTACGGCACGCTTAGCCCACGTCTCGGGTATCCAGTCTACTGTTTGCACGCTGACAGCTACACTCTTAAACACACGTGGACAGTTTTTTCTCTCTTTAATTTGTAGTTTTTCTTAGAATTGCGAAAAACGATTTTTCACCTGAGCGGTATCTTTTTGTTATACATGTTGTTAGATTATCAGGTATATATTTGGAGAAAAAAAATAATAACGATAAAAAACATGTTTTGGAGCCAGTGACAGTTTTTATCTTTAAAAACAAAAAATTATTTGTTTATTGTGCAACAATCGTTGCTTTTCTTTGCTTAAAATGTCGATATAAGTTGTGTTAAATTTTAATCAAGGAAATAAAGAATCGTTAACAATGTGTAAATGTCTTCGCTGCGTCGTCATTGATTGTAAATTAACATTTTTCAAAATTACATTGTTTCGCCAGAATCTGTCATGGGACATGCTTCAACGACATCGTGTGATCCCAACGGGCCTTTTGGAACGTCACTACTCTGGAGTCTAGCGCCATTCGGTCCGTGTCTTCAACATCATATGTTTTCAATGTTACAAGCTTGAGATCAACAATTTGACAAAGTTACAAGGTGTCCTCGACATCAACAAATTGTCAATGTTACAGGACGACCTCGACATCAACAATCTGTCGAAGTCACTAGGTGTTCTCAACATTAACAATTTGTCGAAGTTACTAGGTGTCCTCGACATCAACAATTTGTCGAAATTACTAGGTGTCCTCGACATCAACAATCTGTCGAAGTTACTAGGTGTCCTCGACATTAACAATTTGTCGAAGTTACTAGGTGTCCTCGACATTAACAATTTGTCGAAGTTACCGGCGGGTGTCCTCGACATCAACAATCTGTCGAAGTTACTAGGTGTCCTCGACATCAACAATTTGACGAAGTTACCAGGTGTCCTCGACATCAACAATTTGACGAAGTTACCGGGTGTCCTCGCCATCAACAATTTGTCGCAATTTATATTTTTTTCCTCAGAGTTAGTCTAAAATCTCTTCCATAAAAATGTTTTCAAAGATGCCACATATGTCAAGCTCCGCTCCAAGTGTTTTTCAATTCGCTTTTATTTTATAGTTCTAGCGTTAACCGAGATAGTAAAAAGAGGATTTTGTTCATCTGCAAACAATCAGATCGTTTTTTTTTATTCGGATGCTTAAATAAACACACAAAGTTTGAACGCATTAAAGGTCAAACATGTCGAATTCCGTTTATATTTTATCAGTTCTAGGAACTGGATAAATATATTTTCTTATACAGCTGCGGTTTCTAGGGTTAGGTTGAAAATGAGATCATACATACACCTGTGCTGATAAACATTTCCCAAAACATTCCACAATTTTTATTTCTTACACAGATACGGATATTACAACATTGCAGATGGTAAACGTACTAAACGTTTTAGCCAGATTGGTTATACTAACGAGCATGCGTCAAAAAAGCTTTTCTTTCATTTATCTTTCATTGGTTAATAATTAGCGAGCCTTTAAATCTCACAGCTGATTGGCTGTCAATTTTCAGCCTCGCTTTGGGTTTCTCAGTTTTCTTGCAGGATACTGCGAAACGATGAAAGTGCCAACAACAGATGGAAAACTTTGCTAAGCATTTTTTTTTTTAAGATAGTCAATAAAATATGGCTTGTGTGGGGGAAAACTAACGGTTAAGTCATTCTGCCCAAAAATCAACAAACAACAGTGGATTTTTTTGTGTGTTATTTGGTCTACCAGGTTCTGCTACAGATGATATCAGTTTTCTCCAGTTTTCTGTTTATTCCTTTTTCTGACGTGGCGACCATTTAACTCACACAACACACCCAGCTTGTCTTACCAGTACCATAACCAGGCTGTTCACTGTTTCTTACAGAATCCTATCGCCAGTCACACTTAATACACTTTCTAGATACTTCTCTCTATCTTCGGATCATTGCTGTTTCATTGATTCGGTCAAATTAAAAAAATCTATACACTTGATACTTTCTCCATTTCTTAGGGCATTTCGGTTTCATTGATTCGGTCAAATTAAAAAAATCTATACACTTGATACTTTCCCCATTTCTTAGGGCATTTCGGTTTCATTGATTCGGTCAAATTAAAAAAATCTATACTCTTAATACTCCTCCCATTTTCAATGATTGCGGTTCTATTGATGCGGTCAAATTAAAAAACTCTAGACACTTAATACTTCTCCCGTTCTCTCGGAATATGTTTCATTCATGCAGTCAAATTAAAAAAATCTAGACACTTAATACTTCTCCCGTTCTCCCGGAATATGTTTCATTCATCCGGCCAAATTAAAAAAAAACCTATATTCTTAATATTCTCCCATTTTCCGTGTTCATTGCTGTTTCATATATAGATGCGGTCAAAGTTAAAAAAATTAATAGATAAATGATTTTAGTGCCGAAAGCAAGTATAGGTTATCTATATATATATACATAAAGCACGCAATTTTGCGGTTTGTTATAGCTACATCAGCGATATATTTAAGTGACACAGCTGATGTCACGCATCGTCTTATAATTAATATCTACTAATTACTGAACTGTTAACTATATGGCTTATTTTTTTCTTTCGTTTAGTGAAAATAAAAGCGCAAACACACGTCTGCAAAAATATCCAACAATTCCGAGTTCTGTAAAATAGTTTAGTCGAAATTCACAGTTGTTGGTTTTGAACCGGAAATAAAAAAACTGTTTCCTGTTTCTTCAATTACCACTCGCAGACATCTCAGTTTCTTTGCTTGGCATTAACGTGTTTCTTTTGGTCGATTTCTGACACTTTCCAATATGGTTAAGGCCTGTGAGAAGCAAAAACATCTTCTGCGGCAAGAAAACAGGTTTAAGTTCAGCTTATTATATTAAAAAACACAAAATATTTAGTTTACCAATGGCGGATATAGTTCTGACAAAATTGGTTTATACTAAACAAAATAAACAAAACAATATAGTATTTTATAGAAAAAGACGAAGACGTGTATTGTATTAGCTTAAAAACATTATATTTCTCAAATCCTCTTTTGACTAGTTGAGATAGAGAATTATGGATTTGTAATGACGTTCCCAATTGTTTATTTAATGATTTTGATTTATTATAGCTCTAAGGTATAGCTACTAGGTGTTATGTCATCGCCCCCACCCACTAAGTAGCCATACTTGTTCTTTTTTTTCTGCCTGTATGCAAATCTGCTTGATGCACTGCACAACGTAGTTCAGCATTTTCCCTATATTTAAAAACAAATAATACCCTTTTCTCTCATGAATCCCTAACCCCATTTTCGGTGTGCCACCACAACATGTCTAATCAAAATGCCGTTGCACCCCTCCCGCTTTCATTAAAATAATATTTATGAACAAAATTATATTTAGTTTAAGATTACTGGTATAAGCATAAGGCAAATAAACAAATTGAAAATATCTGATTGCTCTTTAAAACGTATACATATTTACAAACGTTTCGTATTTTCATGTTATTCTAGAAAACGTTAACCAGACAAGTAGATTTGAATGTGCTCAGGGTAGGGGTCTTTAGATTCTATATACAATACAATTAGATACGTTTTCACATCTAGGTAGTGTTAGTGTGAGACGATGTACGAAAAACCGGGACCCCTCATAACAGCGGATACAAATTAAAATAAATAAAAATCAAAAAAAAAATCAGCGGAGTCGTTTTTCAATTGAATAACAAAAGTTAGTATTAATCTCGTTTGGTATTTTATCGGTTTATGTTTTGCACTCCCTGACCATAGGACTGGGGTGTGTATACATTAATCTCGAGTGGATCAGTATTATCATAAAGTACGTGTGAATTGATCGAGATTATCTGTGAGGTCTGCCTAATCTAGGGAATGAGAGTCCAAAATATCTACCTGGAGCTCTCAACCAGTGCACACCTGGGCGGCTCACATCAAAGTGATCAGTCCATTTAACACCTGACTAAGGAGGTGGATAATAAAACGTCAATCAATATACCTCACCTGAGACCAATTGAAATATGTGTGGTAAGAAAAAAGCAATACATTTGTTAAGAGAATTTGTTGGTGTTTTCGAACGTACAAAAAATTTGCCTGACGGTTATATTACCAAAGGAGGTATACCTCGATGTATTACCTGAGCTATGTATAATGTATAACACAGAAACCAGATAAACTTGATTAAGGATGCATCAGAAACTTGAGTTTGATGATTTATGAACATGACAAAAATCATAAAAAGCATTTTAGTCATGAATACACCAAGAACTCAAGAAAATTGAGCCATGAGTATACCAGAAATTCGAGAAGACTCAATCTAGAATGCGTAAAAACAACACAGAAAATTCAATCATGCATATAACAAAAACCGGAGAAAAACTGAACCGTACATACACCAGGAATCGGAAAAAATTGAATGGTAAATACAATAGAAGCCCGAGAAAAATAAACTGTGAATACACCAGAAATACACCAGAAATTATAGTAATGCATATTTGTTCTTTAGTTTTTGTGTTTATCGTTCTCTATTAATTTTATTCAATATATATAAATATATTATTAACTGTGTTTATAGGTATTCAGTCCTGTTTGACACTCGACTTGTTTGTCCGCGGTATGACTCATTTTCTATCCCTATTCCCACCTGCAGAACGTCTCCATCTCCGTTTGTATACCTACCCCATTCAATTCCGCTTTTGTCACAGAAGAAATAGAAGCCTTTTTGCTGTAGAACTGTGTCGCCAATTTGACGCCTGTTGGGACTTCAAGTGTCTAAGCTCTATAGACCACAACAGTAGTCAAGATATTTGTTCTTACGACACCTTCTCGCAATTCGTGAATTTCTTTCTAAGCACTTTAAATCTATCCATTTCAAATGTGAATGCCACCTAGAGCACTTAACACAGAAAGACCATCTCGTTTTTGGTATTCATTTTTTCATATGTACGTGTACTGAATTAAAAAGTTTTGGAAGTTTTTTTATATGATTTTTTATTCAACAGATATATAGGTATGGTGCACGGAATAAAATACTTAACATACCTTTTAAGGGGATTAAGATTATCAACCATCCAGGTGTAGTCAATTAATAAACAGTTATATTTCTTAAAAGTAATCACCCTGTCACAGGGATGGTGATAAATTAATATCGACCAATCATCTCCTCTGGCTAAGAGCAGTTTGTTTGAAGAGTAGCACTACTGTCTTAGCTTAGCACTGGAGGTACATTAACTGTCCGACATTATGGAGACGCTTTACAGCAGTATTTAAGCAATGCGTAAAACAACAATCAATAAATCAATCGATCATGTTCCAGATAACCTCTTAAAAACAACTCAACACCACCACATGTTCAAAATATGATTTTATTAAAACAATTTCTTTGAATGCATAATAAGTTTGTAATATGAATTAGTGCACGTTGGCAATATGAATTTACACATATGCAGTTGCGTCTAGTCACAAACTATATCAATGTCAGAAAACTATAGGCTTATTAACTGCTGACTGTATTCACACTTAATCTTTCACTTAAAATTGCAAAACCTTCTCAAGCTAAACGTTAATTTAATGATTTGTTGTTGTGTATGTTCGTTTGATTGATTGGGGTTTAACGACACTCAAGGGTATTTGACTTATATGGTCCTTGTTTAGATACGGTAGAACCAGCGGTGAAATTCAATTCAATTCATCTTTTTTATCTTAGGCACAAGTTTGCCTCTCGACTGTACATATACATACTAAATATTGAAACCTGTTTAGAACCACACCCGCGATTTCCAAGCTTCGTCATGTGACGCACTCATATACCTGACGGTTGACGGACGGAATCGAACCCGTGGACAGCACATCGAAGTAGATTTAGTAGGCAAAAATGCTAAACACTAATCCAGGACATCGGGTTTCTACTTATACGTGTATGTAGGTAGTCTTTAATATGTTGTCATAATCATTGCATGGTTTATTTATGTGAGACAATTACCACTTTAACCGTTAGAAATTGTTTGCTGTGTGTTTGTAACCATTAAGTTCAATCTAGTTTTTTAACTCAGACTTGCACCATAACTTTCTTAACCAGGAAGTGACGAAGCGGCTCTACTTTTACAAAAACCCACAGGTGCATACAAATTTTAAAATGGAGTAAAAACTTTCATTTAAAAATGATTAAACTTGTTAGTATCTGTATAATTTGTTTGTTTGCTTGATTTGGGTGACTGGTATGTTAGAAAAGGGAACTGGATTGATCTACAGTTGAATGACTTCAAAGCAAAGTCCTGGTGTATTTATACAGCTGTAATTTGTCTTGCTACGACCCATAATTTTCGCCGTTTAAGTGAATATCGCTACATTTAGACATTCAAAATAATATTCGATTTATGACCAAGAGGCTGTACGTAAGGCATGGAGGCAAAACTGCTTCGGCCGGCTTTAAACAAATGTATCCACTGTTTTGATATATAAGAGTAGCTTGAATGGAAAGCATGCATTATGATTACGCACTGCGTGCATATAATATATACAAACAACGTATTGTTTTTAATTATAGTATGGTAATTGCGTCTTCCGAAGATGTTGTTCAGTTGTGTGCCTATGAATTGGTGGAGCGCTAATGCTTAATAGTGGTTGTGGGAGATAATAAGAAAGGTATTTGTTGTAAATAACAAATATTGTCCATTTTAGCAAAACAGAAATTTTATTACTGTTGCTGTGATATGGATCGGCTCTGAAGTTGGTCTCTGTCTCTGTCGAATTTATACACGAAAAAAAAGGTGTCAGGATTGAATAAACATAATCCCATTTTATTCCTGAAACGAGCTAAATAAAAGATAATATAAATTACTTTCTTAGCCAAACATTTCTCTTTTATTCCTCGGTCTAATGGTAATCCATAAACACATAACCCGGTGGCAGCGGTGGGAGATCGGAACTGCTGACAGTAAACAGTTATTTCTATATTAATCAATTATGATAATAGTGCGAACAGGATAATGGTTCGCATACAGATATAGTCATCCAAATACATCTCCGCGCTTTTCAACTGCAATTTTCTCACAACCAAACCATATTTTTGTTGTGCTTATTGAATGCGATGATCCTATTGAAGATGAGAAATCTATGCGTGGGCACGTTTGGTAAAATCTGATTAAATGTTTACCTCTTTACTCGTTTTGAGGGAAAAGGAAATTAAGCTTGGACAGTGAACAATGTTTGGTTTGTGAGACTAAGTCAGTTTTTTTCTCTCTGCGTGAAATAGTTGGCTCTTGTAAAAGAGTATAACAAAGGACTGTGAGTTAAAACCCCAACGAGTTATAATACGCGTAGTAAATCCGTGGGTATGAAAGTACACTTTGTTATACGACATGCTGCGACTTACATTTAGTGAATTGTGCTAAAAAATATTCTTATAATATTTTGCCTTCTCGCCAATTTCGTAACAACAATTTAATTGAATAATAGGGAAATTGACCCGGTTGTATAACTCCGGAGATCTTGAGGGGTTTGAACCATATTCACCTGTTACTGCGAACTCGTCACTGAACGTAATTAAAATAAGAACGCGTACCTCCCGCCCCCTTTAAAACCCACAAAAAACTGAAACAATGAGAAAATAATCCCCCCCCCCCCCTTTTTAATCAAGTATCGAAGATGCAACCATCATGACACAACAAATGAGAAGATTTCCGACTCAGTGGGGAACAAGTATTTATATACACGGGACTATTTTATAGTCTAAGCTTGAATAAACTCTACTTTTACCCTTAAACAACGACGAAGAAAAAATAAATTCATTTCGTTTTGGCTGCATTCCAAACCGTCGATTATTCCACAAGTGTATAAGGTCCTGTGGGCTGGATCCTGTTCAATAACACAGGGTTTCTCTGTGAATAAGAAAACGATTTATCTTATGGAGATAGGGCAGTATAAAATAATCCATTTATCAGTTATATACGATATCCGAGTTTTTATTACATCTACTCGATATTTATCCAATTTATCACACCAGGTGATCAATGGTAAAATAAACCGTTTATTGCCTCTATAGTGTGAAGAGATTTAATAAATTGATTGTTTCCGCAGGAAAAAAGTCACACTCATTTTTAAAATGCGTTACAGCCAATAAGTAGATGTGTCGTTCCCTTGGTATTAGTTATCAATGTCGTTACAAATGTTACACAAGGCAATTAATTTCGTTTACACTGATGCGGGAATTTCTCCGATAATCTAATTATCGCAAAGCGTTATGGATGATGAATGTAAAACATGTGTGGATTCAGTTTAAAACAGTTGTTTTGCTTGCTCAAATTCACTTACAGTTTGGTGCACCAATACATTTATCAATCAATCAATCAATCAATCAAGCAAGCAATCAAGCAAGCAATCAATCACTCAATTAATAAATCAATCAATCAATAAATCAATCAATCCATCAATCGATTGTTACTGCGAACAGGGGGGGGGGGGTATTATTTTCTCATTGTTTCATTTTTTTGTGGGTTTTAAAGGGTTCTTATTTTAATTAAGTTTAGTGACGAGTTCGCAGTAACAATCACTCCACTGACCAATCAATCAATCAATCAATCCACCAATCAATCACTCAACTGATCAATCAATCAATCAATCAATCAGTCAACCAATCAATCAATCAATATGTAAATCTATCAACAAATCGATCAATCACTCCACCTCATCACCAACCAATATATTAATGTATCAACAAACTGATCAATCAATTCATCGGCTGATTGACCGACCGATCCATCCATCCATCCATCCATCCATCCATCCATCCATCCATCCATCCATCCATCCATCCATCCATCC
>JARFOD010129305.1:0-13916 GCA_031763545.1 Mopalia muscosa
GCTAATTCCATAGTTCTACGTCGCGTCTATCTTAATCCCTATCAGAGGTTGGGAATTGATTCTCCGCTATCGCCGGCCTCGCAAAACATATATCATGTTGTTAATGCTTTGTTGAATACCACAGACACAATAATAGGCCTAACTCCCACTTTCTTTCTTGACAGTAAATGATTCTTTTTTTAATTTCTCACTCGAGTTGACACGTTGCAAAAATAAAATTGGCGTCTGCCCTAAAATAAATAATGCAATAGGTAAAAGGTAAAATACTATAGTTATATCTTGGATTAAAATATACATTACTATTGTAAACCCTGGTTATATATAGAATCCAATTTCCGTATATTGTTGCCATATCATAAATAACTAGTATTGTGCCTCTACACGAGATCGTGGGTTCAAATGATAATATCGGATGTATCCCATGAGGTTGGCCAATGGCCTTTTATATGTTCTAATGTCCTAAAGAAAATAACGACATTTGTAATGTTTGTATTTCAGCTTGGTTTGGCTGCCAGCTACGCCTTTCAGTTTGAGCCCGGTACCGCGCTAGGCCTCTTTGCTACTGGCTGTGCCCCAGGAGGAGGAGCTAGTAACGCCTATACTTACCTTCTGGGTGGAGACGTGTCTCTAAGTGTAACCATGACACTCGTCAGTACACTGGCGTCTTTTGGTAAGTAAACCATTCTAAGACGCTCTTAAGTCCAATTAAATGCAACACAGACTTTACAGACAGATGGGCATCATGTCAATTAAGAATTTTATATGTCTATACTCAATACCTAAAGAAGTGTATCAATGCGACGTTGAGTATCAAAATCTACTTTATTGAGTTTAGCTAGCATTCAGATTTGGAGTGATCTGCTATCAGTCGCGGTGGGACTGTTATTAATTACTTCAGAATACTGTTTTAATACGACAAGAGCGCCTGACAATGTTTGTCCTTGATTGGCCGGAGGTAAATCCTCGTCGCAGACATGACAATTGGCATTGCCTGCTACGCTAGTTTGTTGTCGACGGATGAGCACAATGAATAGGGCTAATTCCTCCGGCTATCTGAACGCCGGCCTCAGAAATCAATTAATCAATCAATCAATCAATCAGGATAGAGTGAATTCTGAAACAGTTTACAGGCGGGCAATTACCTTTAGCACCCAAAAGATTCGTCTAAAGTTATTCCGTCCAGGGAGACCAGAGGGTGGTCACATTGAAAGCAGTCGCTGAATAAGGCTGTAAATTTGGAAAGCCGGAAACGCAATGCTATGGATTTTTATTTTAAATAACCAAAGTGACATCTTAATTAAGGGCGTAACTACACAAAGAATTGGAGAAAATTGTCACTAAGCTTTGAATAACAAGAAAACATTAAAGTTTTGCTGCGTTTGTCCTTTACAATTGCAACGTTTTGTATACCTTCTATTAGCATTGAATAACTTATTTATATACAACGGATTCAAGTTGGTTTAGTAGCAATGGATAACGGTCATCAAAATAATTGTGTTTCATAGGGTTTTCGATTCGTTTTGCACTCAAGATCATGTTATCAGCTATGAACATGTCCTGCAAATGTGCAATATCTTTTTTTTTTTTTTTTTTACAAATACTCAACTAGCTTGTTGTGTTGGTTAAAATCACACTGTAGACTGGATAGGTAATTTCCGCTGATCTATAAAGCCTAGCTATGTCGCAGTTAGGTCGAGTGAGAACTAATTCCGATCAGTTTCAGTGGACCAGTTGACGATCGACGGCAACTAATCAGTCGTAGCTTTTAATGTGACGTAAGCGCATCTGCGTCTCTGCTGCGTCTATCGGCAACTAGTTCAGTTCGTCCAGTTCCAGATAGTCGCGCATGTTCTACTTTCTACGTCCAGTTGCAACTCATCGCGAGTAGTTCTAAGCAATCGCAAGTGACGTAAGAGCTCTAAAGACTGCGATCAACTAGTTTCAGTGAGTTGCGTTAGTAGCGCCTAGTATGAACTTTATTACATTAAAAATAGTGTTTTACATTATTTTCGTGCAGCTCGACAGTTTCTTTGCATCCAGTGCGAAATCGCCTTAACTGTCTATCAGTACGACATTATGTACAAACTACACTTGTCCATTATCACGCGATATTGGACACCCATTTTTCTGACGTCACTGACACGTTGCACTGACGTCTCTTTTGTTTTGCATTGGCATATTTTACTGCGCGTCACAAAGACAAAAACGTACATTAACGTCATATATTTCCTTAAGCGTCACGTAACGTAATTATACAACAGTAAACGACTGAAATGAATTAAAGAAATGTACTTTATAAATCTCCGATAGTGGAATACTCTGTATTAATTTTAGTTATTTGGACAAGTGAGTGTATACTAAATAGGTTATTGGATTGTATTGTTATTGGCCAATAGGTTATTGTCATCGCCCGGGCGCTGGAAAGCCGCTCGCAAGCTCGCGCCTTCCGACATACAGATCAATTCTATATTATGTTTGAATCAGGGTAGGGTTGTTCAAAAGTTAAGTCAGGCTTAAATTTGTAACGTCAAAAAGAAATTCAGTTGTGACGTTTCGTCGTACAACAAGGGTTTAAAGTTAATACACTTTTCAACAACCGGACCCTGAGTTCTTTCCGCTGATGAATATGTGACAAGTAAGGTTAATGTGAAGGTATTTCAGCTGTTTTTGAAGAGAAGGTACACAATTATTTTTAAACGTTATGAAAAGCATATACAGTCGCTATAGAAATTATGTTAAGCCTGTCGCAGACGAGAGCTGTCTGCTGAGGTAAAAATCTCGCGAGGCCGTTTGCTCAGCACGTAGCTCGTCGTGTGCGGGGGTATTTCGCTGAGATTTCTGACTCACGAGACGCTGAGGCAAATATTCAACGTGTTTGATAATTTTGGCCTCATGAGACAGAAATCTCACCGTCTGCGAGGGTGATGCGCTAGCTGCTGATCTGCTGATTTGTCAAAAATCGCAGACCAATCAGCGCGCCCCTACATGTCACATGATTCCAAGATGGCAGACGAGGAGAAAACGCTTTTATTAATTCTGTTATTCTGTTATTCTTAAATTAAATCACAAAACCCGATCAAACCGGCCTAAACCCTGGACAACTTATATTGTCACCTATTCTGTTACAATCTAGATCATCGATCGGTCGATTGCACGGCTACAAATAACTGTGCCCAGCTGCATATTACCATGTAAAAAACGGGGTTGAAATAGTTTGTAACTTGCTACTAGTGACAACCACCTGAGATCAAATCGACCGATCGTAGGATGTCCTTGCTGCATATATCCATCCATGTCGGCTCAGCTATATAAAACCAACATACACTGGGGTTATTATGAAATGATTCGCATCATTCATCCATATATAGACTTTGTTTAAAAGTATGTTTAAGCTGAGACCAGTATATATTGGTCTAAAGGTCATGTCACACCAATCCGACCGCATCCAACTCAACTCAACTCAACTAGTCGTCGCTAACCGTCTGCTTGGTGTGACACCTCTTACGACGTCAGTTGTGTCCCGTCGCAAGTCGTTGGATCAAGTTGAGCATGTTGCAGTTGGTCGGTGTCGGTACTCGTCGCATGACGTCTTTTCGGTCTGACCTGATTCACGACGAACTGAAACTGTAATGACACGCTCAACCAATGAAACGAACAGTTTAAGTCACATGATCTATAAATTGGAGTGCGGGATAACGTTCTTGGTAATAACATTCGAAGCGTCGTCTGGCAGCGGTGTTGGTCTCGCTCCTTCTCCGTCTCGCGAGAAAGTTTACGATGGATGGTTGATTGCTGTCGCAGTGGTGTGACTTGAACTTCAGACTTATGTCAACTAACCTCAACTATAGACGCAACTGATTGGTTGAGTTGAGTTGCCTCTCGTCGCTTTGGCGTGACATTGGCTTTAGGTTTAAGTAAATATAGACAAAAAGAACGCCATGAGTTGTTGCTACATTTCTGTCTCGTCAAAGACAGTTAGACAGACGCGAGGAACAGAATGACGTCATTTTGGCCATAGCGCTGCTCTTTAACGTAATTTAACTGTCCATTGTGACGTACATGAGATTTACAAAAAAATGACGTCATTAAAATATGACGTCATAATAAGGTACATGCGACATTCTGACAGAAGATCCCTGTGCATATTTTGGCATACATGTTAATTTGTATGGGAACTCACTTGACCAAAATAAAAAGATTAAGACAGAATATGGTGACAAAGACCTTATCTAGGGTCAACGCCAGTTTGATGGGGTTTTGTGACCTAGCTTCGAAATTTCAACCCTTCCTCTGCGGCCTTAACCCTGAATAATTTATAATATTATGTGCTTAGGTGTCTTAAAGTACGGCTTTATCCTTTCCCTTACGTCAAAATACATAACGTCAGAAAGTCGATCACAATGTAATTGTCAGTTATATGACGTCAAAACGTATATCGGTCATAAAATGACGTTAGAAGATAGGACAGCGTGACGTAGACAAATACTTTTTTGTTACGTCAGAAAAAAACATTTTATAAGTCAACCTAAGTTATCCTATGAGTTAAACCTATTCAGCTGTCAAATTAATTACCCAGAACAACTAATTCCATTTGGAGAAAACATTCAGGAAAATTCAAGTTGAAAAAGAAGACAGGGAAGAACAGAACTACTATTATTGGTGCAATTCGATACAGAGTAGTGAAATTATGGGGACGTGTTACTTATACATAAACGTTGTACTTTGGTTGCAGTGTTCCCTTTGATTTTCTGTTGTATTATTATTGAATCAGCTCTTTTACAATCCGCTTAAATAACCTGATGTATTTTGGTTGAGCCGACATTCTGACTTTACCATACCAACTCCAATTAGGGTTGTTACATTCTTAAAGAAACTGTAAACAGTTTATCGTGAACTTGTACTGTACATTTATGGTATCTATTGTTAATATAGGAATGAATCATGGACAAAACGAAAATAAAACGTTTTTATCAACCAAACTTGGTTTTATTGTTTAATATGAACTGGCTATGTTCAAAATCGTTTGATAAAAATCAGAATTATTCGTGTATAGCAGATTAAATCACTAATGTTAAATCTAAAAGTTATTGTTATTGCCCTTTGAGCCATGGCTCTTAACGTTGTTGCAAATATTTTTAAATACAACTCATCACTCACTTGATAAACAAAGTTTGTTTTCTCTTCTATGGTGGTCGTAATATTTGTAGTTAAACCATTTTATCGCTTTAATTTGACCTTGTTTACTCGGCAATGTCGAGATATTTGACGGCATAATTACTCAGAAAAGCGAGACAGCTAAGATGTAACGACCTGACAGTAACTCGTAATTACGACATTTTTTCTTCATTTATCATTTTTAAATTATTCTTATATTCTAATTGTAATTCTAATTACAAACAGTTAAGTTGGACCCTATTAAGCTTTTCCATGATCATATATTCAAGTCGCACAACTTTAATTGCCTTTAATAACCTTTTTTCGTTTTTGTAATTTACATTCACAAGTAATTTATTCTTTAAATAAGTTATGAAAGTCATCCGCACTATGTACAACAATTCCTTTCGATGGTTAATGCAGCATTGTGGACATCACTGTAGAGCTTACCCGATGTTTGTTGCTCACAGTATCCTTTCTTTTGGTGAATTGTTGAAGAAATCTGTTTGTATGCTAAGAAATAGACTAGAGACATCTGAGAATTCAGACTGCAATCACAGTGGTATCGCCTTGAGTTCAAATATAATGCGGAAGTGGCAGAATCTGTTAAGCATTGCTTAATGCTGATGTTAATGTTATATATATACATGTATGCTAATGTATTTATGCAGTTATCTATTTGTAAAGCAAATACTGTTATATATAGACTCTTTTGGCCTGAAATAAAAGCATATTATGTTTAATATTTTAATGATTATGCATTATAAAACCGTCATAATACATGTTTATAAAATAATCATAAACTGTGTTATAAAAGCTCAAATAGAGAGGATATTGTACAGTGAATTCCAAGTTGTGTTTTAAATAATTTAAGTAATTGGCTATAAATAGATTCATGTATCTTTATATGTATCAACAAAGTTTTGACCATTGTACAATGTTTCAATTTTGACCCAGTTATCACAGATCAATGACTTTCATACTGAATTCGCTAAAAAGCCATAGTTACCCACTTTTCACCAGTCAGTCACTGTCTGTTTACGTTCATATTTCTAGTAGTTTCTCTGACCCTGAACTTATTGTTTTGAAATATTTTGATTGGGTAAAATTAGGTTTTCCAGAGTGTTCTATGTGATGTTATTCTAAAATTATATCTGGAAACTTTTGCATCTCCCTATATAAGTGACATCGATTGTGCAATAGGGTATCAGTCACATGCCAGTCTAGAGATAAGAAAACTGATCGATTAATCGGACAGCACATATATTGAATTTTGAACCTAGCCTAGATATCTCTGTGAGAACACTAATACCATATCAAGCCATCAATGACTTTTTGTTAATTACCCTATTGAGGACAATTATTTTCGACACCTGTCACTTTGAGGATAAGGTGATAACTCTGATTTGGATATAGTCGGAACAATTCCGTGTGTTACACCTTGGAACTGTGTATCTAAGGATTTATTGCTGTAGACTTCCAAGAAGTTGCAGATTGTTATAACAGACGGGTTTTTGAGGTCAACGCACTTGGCCTCAACTGAGGCAGGTTTATAAGCTGATACATTGTATGCTATCTACATGTAAGTTACTTTATATAAGCCTACTATTTTCATTGTCACTTACATTCAATAGTATTTCTTAAAGTATTTCTGCCATTGTATACTATACTGTAAATCACTGTCACTGTTGTTGTTATTTTACAATAAATATTGTCAATAAATAAAATCGCTGATTGTTTTCTATCCGTTTGGTTTCTAACGTAACAAACCATATTTACTACTCTCTATGCAACCAGTTTTAAACTACTTGTTACAGCGAATGTGTACTAATTTGATATAGGAAACATTCATATACCACAAATAAACATTAAATATGAACTAGTGTTCATAATATAGGTGTTAAGAAGTGCTGAACGATTTAACCAGAACGCTTTGTTTAGACAACACACGGTAACATACCTAAACGCCTCTATAGATTATCTATAATACTGCTCACACGTACTATAAGTACCAGAGAGTCGGCCAAAACTCCCGACAAATCTCTAATATTTTCAACAAGCAATCAGTCCCAGTCTTATAAGTCTATCCATGACTTATTATATCGTAGAGCCAACTTTTGGTCCTTAACAGACATACCCCTATACTATTCAATGGTCTGGTTAAACCTCCAGTCATCTAAACCTATAGTGCTATCTAGATGTTTCTTGTTGATCATGACCTCACCCTGTGACCATATTCTAACATGGCAAGACGACTATGACCGCTGTATTAGTCAGCTCACACCATTTCTAACTAGTTTCAACAGGTAAACCCTACCCATCATTATAAAGTCTTATAAATCCTCTAACAAGGCAAGAAGCTGTTTACTCTATTATTATTTTTATGTATTCTGAATCTTTTCCGTCAACGCAGCTGTCTGTTTCGGTATGAAGGTTGGCGAGTGTGAACATGGAGGAATTTGTGTATCTCCTGAAATGTGCACTTGTCCACAGGGTTTCCATCCCCACAGATGTTCAGGTAAGCGCCACGTATACAAAAACCACGTGACTTAAACTTTCTGTAATGTTTTGAGGGCCGGGTTGTTGTTGTTGCTTTTTTATGGTTATAATTATATTTCTACGGTATGTCACGTGAAAACTCCTTGTTGTTACCTCGCAAAGTATTTATGACCAGATTATTGAAAATATATATATGCTGTCTTTTGTGTTCATTGGGAATACATAAAATACTTTTACAGAGTTCTGTAAGTAGTAAATCACAGTAACGAATATTTGTATTAATAACCAGATATAGACGAATGTAACTCAGGGGACCAGGCTTGCGATGGTGGTTGTATAAACACAGCCGGGTCATATTACTGCAAATCTACTCGTACGGGATATGGAAAACTTCCGGGAGAAGACAAAGAAAAAGGTAGGAAACTACTTTTTCAAAACTTTCGAATCAAACCATTATAATTTGTTTTTGGTATTTTTGTGTGTGTGTTTAGAACATACAGATAAGTTGTTTGGTAATTGACTCACGAATTTAAGGCAATTGGTATGGTCTGATTTTATAGCATGATACTTAAATTGTTATCAGTTTTGATAAATTAATATAAGTGTGTGCGTCGGACTTTTATTTGACCCAATTTGAATGCATCATATAGATTTGGTGTTTTATTGTTATGGTCCATCTGGATATTGTCATGTTGTATTTTGTTTGACTTTAGCTATCTGTAATGGAATGACACCAGGCACCTGTTCCTTTGGGGGATTTTGCTTCGCTCCCAATTCCTGTCACTGTCGAGAGGGGTTCATGGAATCACAAGGAGATTGCATTGGTAAACTTTTTTTTTATATTACCCTAATGTCCGTTCACAAGCTCTAATATAATAAACGTAGTATGAATACTTAATGGGTTTTTGCTATAGTCTTCTTGTACGAATACAGGACAAAACTATTTGCACCCAAAATGGCTTACCGTATCCGCATGATTCCTTAAATTTTTCTTAAAGTTTTTTTTTCTTCAAGTACAATTTGTTACTGTTTTCATCCCTTAATCTAACGATTACTCTTTGGTGTTTAATTCTGTCAATGTTGTTCATACCTGACATAGATATAGATGAATGTACAGATAGTAAGAAGTGCCCAGTTTCTTGTATGAATACAGACGGTTCGTTCACCTGTACATGTGAAACTGGTTATGGGTGGGATGATACGGAAAACAAGTGTCAAGGTGAGTCCTTAAACAAGCACAGTCAGTCTACTCCATTATTTTTAGGACAATCTAGACTGAAAATTCAGCACATTGTGTTTTAAATTCTCAGAAAAAGACACTATTTGTTGTAGGACTTAAATAGACAACGATATATTGAATACTTTGAACTCGTCTAACTGTAACTGTCACTGTGCTTTTCAGTGAAATATTACACTGATAGCTTCTTCATATCCTAAAAGTAACTGCATATCAAATAACCACTATTTATAATTAATGTGCCATAGAATATTCCAATAGGCTACACAATACAGGGTTAGGTGGTGGCTTTGAAGGATTTTTTAAATCTTTTGTTCTCCAGCTATTTGTGACGATTATCCACCTGGGCTTTGTCAGAACAACGGACTGTGTGCCTCACCTGGAGTGTGTGTGTGTAAACCAGGCTTCCAACTACCAGATTGCGTTGGTGAAGCTCTTTTCTGTCATTTTATCATACACTATAGGCTGATAGTTTTACATTTAAATTTCTCGCCCTTATTTAGCTTGTTCTAGACAGTTCTAATCAAAAGTCAAAAAGACATAATGTCATTTCAGAGATAGTATTCTACTTGCAATTACAGAACAAATTTGTTTGGGATAGTTTTGGTTTAACTTACTCTTCAATACATCTGGTTAAGAGTTGTTTAGAATGGTTAGTGGTGTATTGTTTTTGTTGTTATCTTTTAGATATTAACGAGTGTGCGACGGACGAAGCTAGCGTATGTACCCAAGGCTGTACCAACAAAAATGGGTTTTTCTACTGCAATAGCCCAAGTCCTGGCTATGGAATAATACCTGGAGAAACAATAGAAAAGCGTTTGTATAATTTACAAAACAGTATCTGTTCTCAGTAAAATTGAGAAAACACTTTTTGTTAAATTAAAGTGTTTTGCATGGTAGAAAATTTTTTAATTACATGAAATAAAGCGCCAATGGCCAATACTTGATATTTAGTTCTGGTTTATGTTTGTAGTTTATAAAGACTACTATATGATGGTAAGGTCGGATGGTAACGATTACACTTACGTACCAAACAAACCATACTGACATACAACTTAATGTCGGTAAAGCTGAGACAACACATCTTGTTAACATAGCCATCCAGCAAGACACATAGCTTTTCACCTGGTGGTTTTATAATGCAGGTGCACAGGCAATATGATCACACGTCAATACGTACATGACAACAGTTTCTAAGTGATCACCAATTGTCTTTTCTTGAAAACTGAAGAGTAAGACCTGATGAATGGTTTCTCATTTCAGCTCTGTGTGATAAAGCCCATCCCCCGGGGGAATGTCAAAATGGCGGTGTATGCTTGGGGCCCGGTTCCTGTACATGTCCTCAGGGATTTTTACCACCGCTGTGTTCAGGTAAGCTTTTGTCTTTGGCGCCTATTCTCATGTAAGTTTAGTATCACTTTTAGAAGCAGTTATTTTTTATTTATATGTGGCTATGCATGTTACAGTAAACACAGTTCTTCGAGGTCCACAGTCACTGAAAACAATTGCGTTACCGCTTATTGCAACGGAAGATGTAAGGTATTGAACAAGTGTTTTGTCTTTTGTTGGTTTTTAGCCACAATAAGTAATTAACAAGGTGTGTTCATATTTTAAAAACTGTCTGAATATATCTGTTTCCGTTCACTTTTGCAGTCACTCTACCTTTGAACTATATATGGGCATTACTTTGATCGACCAGTTTTCTGGCTGTTGTGTTTCAGATATGGATGAGTGTGATGATGATATACCTGGCTGTGGGACTTGTGAGAATTTGATTGGTAGCTACAAGTGTAGCTGTAACCCAGGATATCAATGGGTGTCTCATACAAGTCAATGTACACGTGAGTATATAGAATAGGTACAAATCATCAGGTTTTAAAGTAGCATTGCAGACTTAGCCATTAGAGTTTTTCTCGATTACAAAAAGTTAATATTGATTTTCACAAATTGTAGAATTCAAAATTTATATCTATACAAACATGTAGGAATTAGGCAAAAAGTTGGCCAAACTACAAAATTATTAGTTTAAACAATATTTGTTTTTAAAAAAAGTAAAATGAAACAAGGATTGTAAAACAGACATAGCCTACATAAACATCGTTCACAGAAGACTACTATTACATTTATGACTATGTGACTTCTTTAATAGATTTATGTTATTCGTTTTTTCTGGTCTATTTAAGACTTTTGTATATGTACACATATTGCTGGTTAAATTCTTCAATTGATTTAAACACTCGCTAATGACTGTTTAATAGTTCGATACAAGTCATTTTACTTTCAATCCAAAGCAATATAAACGCTTTCGTTGGTCTAGGCTTATTTTAAAGACAGATTGGGACTATTTTACATCAACCAAAGTATTATCGCTATTTCTGTTCCTTCACAGCTCTGTGTTATGACTACCCCCCTGGAAGCTGTGCTAATGGAGGAACCTGTGTTGAACCGTATGTTTGTAACTGCCCAGTCGGGTATATTCTTCCACAATGTCCAGGTCAGTCATAATATTGCCAACATTATCACCATTAGATTTATATTATCCAATGTAGGGGATTCTCCAAATTAGCAGCATTCAGATTGGTCTTTTTTTCTCCACCAATCAAAATGCGGTCAATCATAAGGGGAATCCGTTAATGTCCTTGCTATAGTAGCAATGATGTCGGCCTTTAGAGAGTTATATTGCTAATTGCACAGGGGTTTGTCACAATTACCATCGGCAATCGAGGACTTCGGGGATTCCGGAAAGGCGTCCAATGATACAAACTGCTCTTAACTACAGTTTATATCAATATAAATTGAGAAATAAATAAGAAACGAATTATCCCAATAATAACCATTACCTCCGCTGACTAAGCATAAATCAACACATAGCAGGTCCAGATTTGGGAAGAATGTGGAACCCAGAATCAAGCCATAATAATCCAAAACATTATTCCCTCTGACTTGAGGCGTACATCTAATTTAGTGACTTAATTTACTTAATTGAATAATTGAAAGATTATTCGACAAGCTAACCATGCACTGCCTGGGTACTGAATGAAAATCGATTTCCCAAAACATCACATGGATGTTTGTGTTTGTGAGGCTTTTTCTTGTGGTAGTACATCACAGTCATCATTTGAAATTCCCTTGAGTATGGAATAATAATCTTTATTTTTTTTGCTGTTGATATACGTATTGTTCAGATGATGATGAGTGTGGCACTGATAATGGCGGCTGTTCGCACCAGTGTGAAAATACAGACGGTTCTTATCTATGTCATTGTGAACAGGGATATGTGATATTTGATGATAAGGCTACCTGTGCAGGTAAGTAGTGAAGTACGTTATGTAGGGCTTTGTGTTTCCCGGGCAACATCGGCTCCAATGGATACTTACTAACATCAGATTAAATCGCTAATAGCCGAAAAGAGACAGCCTTTCAACATGGCGTGACGTCATCTCATATATAAACGGATTGAATTTAATAGCGTTTTGAGCAACCGGCCCCACTGCTTATGTCGGCCATTTTAACCAGAATGGCACATAATGGATATTTCACAATGCAGAGCAGCTGCTGCTTGAGAAACGTAATATCTGACAGACTTTCAAATCTCATACAATTGCAATTGTGTTTCATCGTCTAGAGAATGAACAGTAGACTGCTTTCATCAATAAAATCTGCTACCCTATTTCAAAATTACAATCAGAAATAAATTACCATGGATAAAACTGGACGTAAAATACAAAGGAATTAATTGTCACAAAGGAAAACAACAAAAAAAAATATAATGAGGATAATCTTTTAAACCTCAAATTAAAGAATGTGATAATTGTTTCAAAATGATTGTCTTTATCACAGATGTGGATGAGTGTGAGGATAGCAATGGTGGTTGTGATCAGGAATGTGTTAACTCAGTCGGCTCATTTCATTGCCGGTGTTTTACTGGATACAGACTTGGAGATGCTGGATTTTATTGCATGGGTAACACAGTTTATACTGTCAATTCATAAAACAAGCTAGCACATGTCACACAATCGAATATTAGTTTTAGTTGTGAAAAAAACATTCTCTATAAAGGCACTAGACATGTTTAACAATGGCATATTTGATAAATTAGACAAATTATTGGCTACATTGTAGTTTGGAAATATAACAAATACCAATAATCTCGTTGGATTGCTCAGTATGTCCTTTTTTCTACCAAATTAAGGATTTAAGCTCTCTTTGTGAGAACTATACTCAGTCAAAAAAAGAAACTTTACACTCATAAATTTCTAAATATTTTCTTGTAACTTTATACAAGAGATAGTATTATTGTTAGAAGTAAATGCGTTGTCAAAGACATCATAACACACAGAAACTTGACGTGCACAAGCGTGCAGTTCGTGCGAGCATACATCAAGGATAAAGCATGTTTCCTTATGTTCCTAGTCACGTGACCTTATGAGACACGTGTAATTTGGCCCAGGTTAGCACAGTAGAGTGACATCTCAGGAAACAAGTTCTTACATTAAATTATCCGTTGATTTGCAAAGCCTCGACTGTCAACGTTCAACGTGAACATGTCATTGGCATGCTGAATACAGGAACGTATTTATTAACTAAATATTCAAAGACGAATGCAGTGAAATACTTGCATCGAATATAGGCTATTTGATCGCAAAAGGGTGAGAGTATGTCAATAATTCATATATATTTTGAATAAATGAGGAGAGAAATTTTTGAATCCAGTATTTTAACTTGGGCCTTTGGGTTACAGACTCAACACCCTGCCAACTGAGCTACAGAGGCTTACAGTTGGATTTAAATTGTAAACAAGGATTTTATACCGGAATTCCAAGGTTGTTATCACATGGGCTGCTCAACCCTACTCAAATAGTCTGCTCAAGCCTACTCAAGGCTGCTTCAGGCTTTTCAAATGGACTGCTCAAATAGACTGTTCAAGGCTATTCAAATAAACTGCTCCTGGCTTTTCAAATGGACTGCTCAAGGCTATTCAAATAAACTGCTCCAGGCTTTTCAAATGGACTGCTCAAGGCTATTC
>JARFOD010129316.1:0-13915 GCA_031763545.1 Mopalia muscosa
TTTTGCGGATAAAAAATTTGGAGGTAAAAAAACGCTTTCTCTACTATTTAATTAACATTTTTCGTGTCCCGTTCTTTGTCAGTTTTTTTTTTTTTTCGTTTTATATTTAAAATCAGTATATATATGGCCGTCATAAAAAGTTCTATATTTACTGTCGGGGAACGTTTCAGTGCAGATACTAGCGCCTTTCTCAAGCTTCAGTACAGTATGGGGTGATTTAGGGTTCCTTACCTAGAATTGCAGTAAGTAAAGGTACTAATGTGTCAGGTCTTACACATTTTGACTCTTGCTATTATTGGAAGATGCCGAAATATCGTCTGTCACAACAACGTAGTATGGCATCAAATACAGTATGAGTTGATATGTATTTCCTTACAATGTGATATGGGGTAGCTTGTGGGGGATATCCGATATATCGTCGGTAAGCTTTATATAGCATACGGGTAATATATATATGTTAAACGTGGATCCGGTTTAACATACGGAATGAGATGGGGTACTCTATGAACGTCTTCTGTATTTAAGGGATTTTTTTAAAAAGTTATCTCTCTTTAGTATTGGGAATTTATATGGCGCAAAATGGGGTGGCCCAGGGTAGCATACGGGGTGATCGATATGGGGTACAATAAGGGATACCCTTTGTATGTCTTCTGTAAGTATATGTTCCGTCTTCTTAAAAAAGTTATGTCTGCTTATAGCTTATGTATTCGGGATTGTTTACCCCATGACTGTAAGGGAAACATCGTACTGTCATGGTTACAGGACTAACTGTCACACACAGCCTTTTTCAACACTCATACCACCAAAAAACGAAATGAACAATTCTGTTAAAGTTAAACAGTTTGCCTATAATCTTGTATGTACACCAAAATAATATAAAAAAATATTAAGATCAACGATGAAATACGTGCCCAGAATTGGTCAAAATTATTGTTTTATGTCCCGTTTGGGGTTTTCTGTGTGGTGTCTCGTCCCTGCTTCACAAACTCCAGTGTAAAGGGACTTTCAGATGGCTAGCGCCTTCCTAATTAACACTGATCTCATGGGTGCTTTGAATAATGACCTCCTGTCTTCTTTGGTCCTTGTTCCGGTGATTGGTGATTATGAGCGGACATTTGTCACCAGAGTATTTAAACACCACGTCTGCTTGGACGTGTTTCTGTTAGAGCGCTACTAGCATCGACGTTCCCTTCAAGGAATTTCTTTGGCATTTGTCAAATCTACGTGAAAAGTACGACACAGGATGATGAATTCTTGCACTGTCTACCTGTAATTAGGTCCCACCTGCAGCTACGTCACTAACGCCTATTGCTAGCTTAAGTGGTACACTGAAATCAGGTGCTGAGAGAACTCGGCGGCTCTTAAGTATGTATTTTAACTCATCAAACGATGATCGAAAATTAAATATGCAAATTAATTTTTTTCAGTAACTGAGTCAAAGGCTCACGTATAGTGAGTTAATTTGACAAAATTTACGGTAATAGCCAGCCATACCAAGAAAGCGGTTAAGGTCTCTTTTGAAGGTGGGTTTTGGTAAATTTGAAATAGCACTGACTTTAACATGGATAGGCTTAACCGGGCCTTGACCCAAGACAGTGTCCTATATATGTAGCTGTAGATCAGCCCAAAATATAATCACTAATTCTCTGTGAATTATCCATTTTTTGTCACATTGGGGCCAGGCACAAGGACATTAAAAGGGTGTAAATCAGCAGGTACAGTGTTATTTCTGTCTACATAAGGTTTTGCCATATTTAAATGACATAATTGTTGGGAATGTCGCCGATCTGGAGTTGCGAAATCCATCACGGGAAGCGGCCCTTAAAGCACAATTTCAACAGATCTGGAGTTTCGACAACATATTTGAGATGACTGAACTGTCTATCTGTAATATAAGGACCACAGTATCTAGCCTCCAATGACTTTTCAGGAACTGGAAGTAGTGCTAAAACTTTCTGACCAGGCATAGAATTACAAACAGTGATACTCTTATCGTATTTGGTTTTAATTGATTGCTGAGACTGCTTGAGATTCTGTTTAGCTAATTCACATGCCTGATTAAATTTATAACGGGAATTTGATACATATTTTAAGATATTAACGTTCTCTGTACAATCATTATCGACATACTCTTCAAAGTCTGCATAACCCAAAAGCACAGTGGTTACAAAAGCTGTCTTTGAGATATCTTCTTTCGTTTATTAGCACCTGGTTGTGTAAGAGCGTTAAGTATTCTTTAATATATACAGGGCCTTACAGAATTCGCCTTTTTGCAGACTAGCACTATCGGCGAGGCACATGGTGATGTCAATGGTCGTATTGTCCCCTGCTTGTGAAACTTTTGCGAAGCCGTATTATCTTCTCCAGCAAATGCAAGAATGAGACGTCTTTAAGGCTGGTTTGACTGGTACTGCATTACTCGTGTCTATCTTGGTCAAGTTCATGGTTTGAAAATACATTTTTGCTCAACTACAACTGTTTCGCTCAACTGCAGATCTGAGATTTTTTAGCCAAACAATAGAATGGTATGTTATTTGAGGCTGAAGAAACTCTTGCACCAACTGGATGTTGCACTTGTACCTGTGGAATGTGGTTGGGCCTGATCGTTATTGGCATTGTTTTGCAAGACTCGGTCTCCATTAAATGGATTAAGTGTTCTCACTTTTGTAGGTCAGTTTTTAGTTTCCACTTGACAAGAACATAACATTTGAAAACAATCTTTGGAGAAGTGTTTGCGGGTTTCTATGATAGTGACTGACCTCATTCTATGTTTTCTTCATTCTCTAAAATGAAATCGATAAGAGTGTCTGACATTAAGCAGGTATTATAGCTTCTCTAACTTGACTTATTATTTCTTTTGCGATTAACTGGAGTGGAATACGCAGCCTTCTAGTTTTATAAAACCCTCGATTGGATCCGTATTTTAAAATGTTAAAACAATTTAGAAAATCCTTTCCCAGATATGTGATCTACTTCCCATCAGCACCAGTAAAAGCAGAAAAAGTTTCTCTTTTTGGGGAGCCTCGAGTACACACGATAATATACAATAGTTGAGGTAACCTCAAACTTGGTCAATGTCTGCGAGGTCCTTTACATATTCCATCTGAACTCTAGATGCCTTGTCTGACAGCCCGTTTCAAAGTCAACTCTTCGGGTTCCCATTTCTTTGGTTTTGATCGCTGAATTAAGTCCTGAGTGTCTTTGAAGTTTTTACACGTCTTAAACCTATGTTCATGGTCTTAAACCAGAAAACCAAAGTTAAACCTTGTGTTTGATGACTGTTGAATGTGAACAAAGTCCCCTCCCCTAAATCGGTTAAGCTACACAACTCAATCCTCCTCCTCAGTATATGATGGAAGTTTATTGGAATAACTTCTATTTCCCACATTTCTAGATTCATGTAAGGTATCTCAGTGGACATGAGTGTCTGTTAGCTTGTTATTTGCTTGTGGGTTAACGCCATCATTGTTAGCCGGGGCGTTGTGTTCAGGGTGTGAAGTATCAATCCTGTTTACAACAACAGTTACTTGGTCTCTAATGTCATTTACCATTTTCTTCGTTATTTTACTGACATCTTTCACGACAGCTCCAAACGCGACAGTCATTTCACCAGAAATGTGGATTCAGGATCGGCCTCAGTTATTGACCCCCCAAAATGAAGCTGATTTAGGTTACTTGCATCAATCCCTGTCATCAGCATGGAAGGTCTTCTTTTGTCATCTGATATTAATATTATGTCGGCGTTATTGCTATTCTTAGCCATGCCAGCAAATGGTCGATTGCTTCTTCTCGTGTTCTTTCTTCAGTTAAGCTGGAACGAATCTCTAGACCTAATAGTAGGAGGGAGTATGATTTTTCTGATTTGATTGGATCCCACTTCTGACACCGAATGTGGCGGTCACGGTCACTGAAAAATATTTGTTGCAGTATTCTTTAAATAATAACTGAAGTCCAGTTAATGGACTTCTGATAATAGGTTTATGTATCGGTCAGGACAACACCAACTGGTTTAAGTAACTCGAACTCGCTTTCCGGTAAAACTTCCTAGATAAATAATGATAAAAGAGTTAGACAAAATGTTGAAATAAAATTCAAAGCAAATGTTTTGTTTGATATAAATATTAACAATCAAACGGAAATCTGTCGCTATCGCAATATGTGGTTCACTTTATTTTCAATTCGAGTAATCTACAACACTCAATAGCGTATCCAGCACAGTCTATGCCTACTTTATTATCAAACACCAATTAGGTGACATCTATTACTGCATGGGTTATAGTGTGTGGGGATATGGGGTTCCCTACAGGGGGAGGGGGGGGGGGGGGGGGCGGTATGAAGGTAGCATGTGGGTTAGCCGATAGTGTCTGTCTGTTGTTAAGTCATACACAGCAACATTGTATGGAATCAAATACAATATGCTGTGATATGGGGTTTCTAACATGGTGATACGGGGTAGCTTATGGGGTATCGGATATATCGTCGTTCAGCTATATATAGCATAAGAGGGGAAATATGGGAAACGTGGTTACCATACGTGGTATGAGGTGCTGTATGGAGTATCCTATGTAAGTCTTCTGTATGCAGCGTACAGGATGATATATATGATATATTTTTCAAAAAAACTTTATTTGGGTAACTCTATAATCAGAACGCATACAATATACCCAAAATGAATCTTTACTTGCATCGCTTTAATGATATTCTGAATAAGCTTTGTTGAATGTGCGGTAAAATCACTCGGTATTCTTCTATTGCAGATCAGTATGACGAGGATGGACTTGTTCATTACTCTTGCGATAGTTATACTTTTATTGTCAAACACTGATGCTATGCGGCGGCGAGTTGACTGCACGTGAGTTTTTCCGACTAGTTTTATTAAATTAAAGAAAATAACAGTTGAATGTCGATATGTATAATGTTTCTGGGATACTATCCGACAATAATCATGAGAGTTATTCTTATCATACATAGCACACTGATTAATTTATCCATAATATACCTAATATATTTACTGAGATTATATATTTAAGATAATGGCCTATAGACATTGCCTTAAATTTTGGTAGATTCATGAAGATTTAAAGGAATTGTGACATGTGTCTGCGGGTAAATGGCTTGTTTGGGAAGGTTTTGGATTGACAAAAAACTTATATCCCATGCCAATTTATTTTTATATCTCAAATAAATATTTAAATTGATATCACTAAATCATTTCATCATACACTTTGCACATTAGTACTGTGATTAGAACATTCGAAGTAATTTGTCCAATCAATAGTCCAAAGTGAATTAATATTCCTCCGGTATTGTAGTCGAATTCAAGCTATTATATATGTTGTATCCATGAATTGCTTTTCACTTTAATCGACATCTGGGATATTAATTACGTGACCATGGTTGACTGTGAACTGACTGGTCCTTGCTATTTTTGAACTTATTTGACTTATTATAATATACATATACCAAAATCCTGTAGTTCTACTGAAGATTTTAACTGCTAATTCTAGTTACAAACAGTTCAATTGAAACCTATAATTTTGTTTTGCCGTGATTATATATTAAATTTTCAAAACTTTAATTGACTATTTCTGGGACTTCAGTTTTAAGCTGACTTTATTTTCCAAGCTGTAGTTCTAGAAAACTGTTTATGTAAGAAACTTCAAATTTGTATCACTGTAAAGAACACAATGCGAGTAGTAAATGGTGCCTCATTTTTTACAAGTTCGTCCTCGGTTTTTATAAATGTTTTCTGTAAGTTGTATTTTACAGTTTTAATGGACTAAAAAAATCCTCTGGGATCGTTCTAATGAACTTTTTTTTAAAAATTAGGCTCCGTTTACTAGTTCAAGGACTATTCTAGGTCAAATAATTTATTTAGTTTTATCGTTATTGCACTTCGAGAAATAAACCATGACAAATGCAATCTATTTTTTCTGTTGACATTTGCTCATTTTGCAATAAGCTATAATTATTGGAATTTCACCACATTCACATATATGTAATCCTGAGTATTCAAGCCTTCTAAAAATATATACATATATATGGTACAGATTTATAGTATTCTGAATAACAGACGTAAGCAACGGGTCTTCGGAATTTCGACCAAGAGGTCCAGCCAAACTTTAAACGTTTTTTTTATTTCATTGGGTTTTAACGTGATGCTGATGGGTATTTCAGTAAGTTAAGTTAAAGACGGATTGTCCATTTTGTCACTCTCGAAAACTGGAAAAAAAACCTCGTAATTTGTTCTTAGAATGATTCTAGTAAATTCTTTGTCTTCCCAACCAAAGGAAAATCTGAAGTTATATAAAACAAACACAAATATATCTTTTGTAAAACATTTCTTAAAAATTAGTACAATTTCCTATCATAAAGTCTGAAAGTTTAACATCAATAAAAGAGATACAGAATACTTTTCCAGTTTGAGCCCGAGAGACAAACTGAAAATTAAAAAGTCTAGAATGTTGAAATGAAAAATGAATTTTACTATAATTGGAAAATCCACACAAATGTAAAGTATTAAACATTGCAATATTTCCGTTGCTACAATGTCTTGATTTTCGTGAACGAAACTTTCTGTCTAAAAGATTTGTGCCTAGGACAAATTCAATTTGATTTCAAAGCAGATATCTCTATTCGTCTTGTCTTTCTTACACACTGGTGATCAATGACAATGCATTTAATTGCATGCACTGTTCTCCTAGTTGATAGCCCAGGGTGTTCGCCTTCTTATGTGGTTATTGTGTGTAACCTGTACACGTTTTAACAATGGACGTGAATTCTCGAAGTACTGTAAAGGATCCAAGGACAAAGCTACACAATAAGAATGTTCACCAACTGGAAATACTGAACAAATTAGGCACTTATACTAGTAGACGGTGGTCATGCGGTATAATCTGTTTATGCCTTGTTGAAAGCTATAAGAATAGAGTCTGCACCATTACAATATCATCTTCGCTAGCCATTAATTTTATTTTCAGCTACTCTGTATAACAACACTTGGCGGATCGAGCGCATACAACAAAACGCTACTGTCTACTTATGATTATTAAGTTGTATTTTACAGTTTTATAAGACTTTCCAAGGTGGGATAGACAAGAAAATGCACTGGGATTGTTTTTCAACATTTTTTTTTAAAAGAGGCTTCGTTTACTAGTTCAAGGACTATTCTACTATAGGTCAAAAAATTTATTGAACCTAATCGTTATTGCACTTGGAGAAATAAACCTTGAAAAACGCAGTCTATTTTTGTCTGTTGACATATACTCATTTTGCAATATTTTTAATAAAACTTGGATTTTCACCACATTCCCATAGATGTAATTCTGAGTATTCAATCCTTCTACATATATATACATATATATGGTACAAAATATATGGTACAGATTAATAATCTTCTGCATAAGAGATTTAATATAACGGGTGTTCTGAAAATTGAGCAAGGGATCCAGCAAGACCTTAAACGTCCATATATCCCTTTGATCTGCATCACCACCAGTAACACTATATAGGCCTACACTTTCGGATTTTTGCATGTGTACATTATTTGTTTGTCTTTTAATATTCTGCTATGACAGCATTAACGACTGCAAGTTATTATTACTATTTTATACTGAGATTTTCATTAAGAAAAGGAGGGCATTTCGTTATTTATTAAAATATAAAACCAAAAATAAGGTTTTGAAAATTGGTGTTTTGAGTGGGAGGACAGCTTATCTATTCGTGTTACGACCGGCCTGGTAACCGACTGGGCATGGCAAATTGTTTCTCTCTGGCTATACAATTATTCACCCAAACTATTTCACGATTAGTTTTTGTAAATTTACAAACATACACTTTTGCTGGCGATTATTGTGAGCATTTATTTAACAGTTGTCAAAGTCATACTAGAGACAGAACCTATATTGCATGGGAAATCCACAGAAGATGAGTCCCTAACTCAATTTTCTCTAACGCGATTAGGAAAGCTATCCACACACTTCGGGCACCATTTTTCATACACTCTTAGAAATAATGGTTATTTGGGGGTTCTTCAAAAAAGAAGACAGTTCTATATGGAACCATTACGACAAAAACTGTTCTTTGATATAAGAAGAAAAAGTGAAATACCCGGAACAGTTGCTCAGAGGTTTCCAAACAGAGGGGCTCGGTAGCATACGGAGGTCCTCTATGTATATAGAGATATACATAGACGACCTCTTTGGTACCGAGCCCCTGTGCTTTCATACAGGACTAAATAAAAGGGTTCCACCAGGGCCCTAACTGAAGAACCTTAAAGGGTTACATTAGAGCCATATTTTCCTAAGAGTGACTTGCTAATTACATGCCATATATTCAGGCTCAATTATTTTATTTCGTGGTATAAATTGTCCCACGCTGCCACAGCATTGTCAAGTCGAGTACAACCGGGTAATAATTATAAACTACCCGAGACATATATTTAAAACATATCAGAATGTCGAATTGTGAAAAAAAAAGAGTACATTTTTGTTTTCCTGAATAGTCAAACCAGATAGCCTCGTGTGTCCATGGGTGTGAGAAGGCTAAACTTATTAATGAGTCGCTGATATTGCTTCTAATCGATTATTATCAAGATATTGAGTTGTTTCTGTGATTGGTTGATTGGTGTTTTACGCCGTGCTTTAGGTTATCTCACGTATATGACGGTTTATTCCAACAATAATTGACACTAGCACAACCAAGATGTGAAGAGTTTCCATTAGGTTGAAAAGGTAATTTCCCACAGTGCTAAGTAAAGACAGTATTGTTACTCTCCCAACAAACTGCCCTTAGCCAGACGGCCGTTGTTTCATGTTATTAAATTTATTTTAATTGTTTTTTTTAATTTAAGGCAGTGTAGATAGGATGGTTCTAGCACAGATCTGTTTTAATAATTGTTCCAATTAAACTCATTGGTAGTAAGTGTGACCACTCGTTAACACAAAGACTTGATGTAACATTTCCTTCGAAATTGTCACTGTTACAAGACGGTTATGCTGATTTATTAAACTATTGGTAATGGCCTCTAATTCAAATTGTAAATAGGCCATACTTAAGCAACAAAGATACAAAAACAAGCCGCAAAGTCTGGAATAAATGGTTTTGGGACCAAGTCCACAGAAACTGCTAAGATGACTTAAACATGACGACGAAAACGATGCGCGGGTAGTTGGAGGGAACTTTATGTTCATGTTGCCCTAGTGCTCTCGAAGCTAAAGGGGTACAGGAAGCCGATATGTCCGTGGTGTCTGTATCGCCTCCTGTTATTGTCCTATATTTGTCCCTTCTTGCCTTTGTTTGTTGCCAGTGGTGTCGTTTCCTTCAACCATTGGACTGGCACGTCGTCGTATAAGTGAAATACCCTTGAGTACGACGCTAAATCCAAATCAAACATTTGTTGCAAGTGTTGTCGAGGATGGTTTCCTTCACCCACTGGGCTGGCACGTCGTCGTATAAGTGAAATACCCTTGAGTATAACGTTAAACCCAAATCAAACATTTTTTGCAAGTGGTGTCGAGGATGGTTTCCTTCACCCACTGGGCTGACACGTCGTCGTATAAGTGAAATACCCTTGAGTACGACGTTAAATCCCATTAAACAAACAAACAAATAAAAAAAACATCGCAGTTTTTCATTTCCAGACAGAATAAAAGAAGTTTTAATACCGGATACATATTTTTATCTTGATTTAAACGGATTGTACCTCATCAAATGCAGGCTACAATGTACTTCGTTTAATTTGTTGTACAGCGAAAACGTCACAAAGAAAAACAATATACATCGTGTTTCTAATAACCCAATTCGTATATGTATTCCATAAATGTTCTGATTTGGCATGATCATATATAAAATATAAATAACTCAGAATATTAAAGTCATTTTTATGTTCTATATTTCGGCTTTATGTAGCCTACTCATCATAATAATCAGGAGTATACCTAGCAATAACATCAGTATTCGGACTTGATATATGGACGCATTTCATGATTCTTTATAAACTGTAATTGTTTTATGTTACAGGAAGTTTGTGTTCGCACCCGTTTGTCGTGGCATCGCTGCAAAACGGAAAGACCCAACAATATCTGCTGGATCAGTAACCCACTACGCACTGCGTAATAGGTGAGTCCCTGTCATCATTCCAGCACATGGCCTGCTCACATCTTTACCATTTAGCCAGCGTATTGCCGACGTAAAAAAAAATTTCCTTAAACGCTGGCATATATGTTGAACTGTCGATATTTATGTCAAGTTTGGGCGAATACATAGCGTATCCTTAACGAGTTGGACGTTAACATATCGCGATAGAAACTCATATGGAAGGTTTCGATAACTTATGACTAACTTATACTAACGGATGATTCGCGTATTTTCACAACTTATGTGTTCTTCCGAAACACGTCCAAATGTCTACACACGTCATCACTCGTTTCTTGACTTTCTTTTTAGTGGAATTAATTGGAACTGTGTTTGAAAATCTCTCAAATAAATGACAGTGTATACAACTTATTAAAAGATTTGCCTTTCTTTCTTCTTTGTGACATTTAACAACTGACATTGTCCAGAAGTAAATCTGGACAAAATTTCGAAACTTTACCTGACAAATCGCATTTTGTAACCATGAAGTACCATCTAGCCTTTTAACGCAGACTGGGAACTCTGGGATAAACCCACACCATTACTGTCTTACCAGAAAGTGACGAAGATGCTTTACTTTTACAAAAAGTCACAAGTTCATAAGAATTTTAAAATGGTACTTAGTTTATGACCAAGCCAGCCATTTGATTAAACTGGAAGCGGGCTTGCCCTCCATGCCTCACATATAGCCAGCTTGGTCACAAACCTAGTGCCATATTGAATGTAGTGATATTTGCTAAAACAGCGTAAACTGTGCGGTCGTAGCAAGACAATTTACAACTGTATAAATACACGGGGACTATGATTTGACTCCATTTAGCTGTAGATGAGTCCAATTCCATTTTTAAAGATACCAGTCACCCAAATCAAACAAACAAACAAATTATAGAGATACTAACAAGTTTCATCATTTTTAAATGAATAAAATTGTTCAATTTTATGTTGACCTACAGAACACATTTTCAAATTTGTATGCACTTGTGGCCTTTGTCACTTCCTGGTAAGACAGTAATGGTGCGGGTTAATCCCAAAGTTCCCAGACTGCGTTAAAAAGCTAGATTGTACTTGATGGTTACAAAATGCAAGCGGGCTGTACGTAAGGCATGGAGGTGAGCCCGCTTCCGGCTTTAGACAAACCGATGTTTATGCAAGATGAAATCCACAGTGTAACTTTTATGCAAATAAATTATCTGTGGATATTGTAATGGGCTAATTGTAGACGGATTTTGTTGTTGTTGTATTTTTATCGTTTTTTCAGGGTGTCAGTGTAAATATAAAGAGCAATTCTCAGTCTTACAATCAGTTTCATACTATGCAGTTATGTTAAGTTTATTAACTATTTTGTTGGTATATAAATCCCGGTACATAACAGCTTTTAATGTCTACAATAAGTTATTTATTTTCGTTCGTTCGCCCGCCCACCCGCCCGCCCACCCGACCGCCCGTCCGTTCGTTCGTTATTGATAAATTGTTTCATTCATTCATATATATTTATTTTATTGTTTCATTCATATCTATTTATTTTATTTTTTCATTTATATCTGTTTTTTCAATAATTTGATTTTTTCAGTCATATATATATATAACATAAACTTGTATGCATTTACTTATGTTTTTATTCAACTGTTTTTATTTGAAGAATCAAGGGCTTTCAACATGAGAAAGGTCATTTTCTGGCTGCGCCGGTGACCGTGTATCGTCGAAGAAGGAGACCGCTTTTGTTGGAATCAGGAAGCCAAGCAGAACACTCAAAACGCTATTGAAGCGTTTCTAAATTTGTGCAATGGAGTTCCACCTTATTTCATTTGGGCTAATTTTCATTTTGCTTTCACCGAAACACCGGTCAGTGCTTCCCTGAACTAATTTTGCCTGGTCCACGATCAGTCCTGTACATTGACTGGTCACCTCTCAGTGCTACCAGCCAGTCATCATTCTATGCTAAGCAAAATTACTTTGTCCGACCACACATCAGTGCTACCAAGGATTCCTTTACTTGTTTACCTGCGAGTGCTACCATGAACTACTTTGCTCATTTGCCTGACACAGCTACCAGGACTATCGTAACTTGTCCAGTTATTCTGGGCCTATTTGCCCCTTCACCTGTCATTGCTACGCGAAACTACTTTGTCTGATCAATTGTGCTGCCCAGAACTAATTTTTTTTCGATAACATACATTCACAGAAAAATTTTCTATTCCAAAAGGGCAAGCTGCTTGAAAGCGTTTCATTAGCTAACCCCAGGTAAAAGCATAATAGTGGATTGAAGACAGACATTTAACAGAACATGACGAATTTAAAGCGGATTATATTTCATAGCGTTTCGAGCAACCGGTACCAGGAAGGGGATTATGCGAATGGATACAAGAAGTGCACAGGACATGATAATCATTACTTCACTCAAGAAAATCGTCTCAAGTGAATGTCGTATCCACATGAGGGACACGAGAATCTGGCGTTATTTGTGCCAACTTGCTATTGCGAATAGTCAGTCTTGCAGCAAAGTGATATGATATTTTCTGTGAAAACCAAAAAGTCAACGTTCTAAGAAAAATATCCCTTTGACATAAATGATATTTTGCAAGGCACTTCATATACACTTCAGTCGGAATGAGGGACGTATGGTACCTATTTACTAAGACGTATATGTATTTAAGGCAACCAAAGCTTGTCAAGCTCATGTTCACAGATTGTTTGTTATTTTGTCTGTTCTTTCTTGTAACAACCTGTATCAATCAAAATCTTTATGTAACAAAATCTATTGAAATGCAAATGCACCTAACTAAACATATATGGTAAACTGTTGACCTAACCCTGTGTTGTTTTATCATAGAAATTCCACAATACAAATGCATTATGTAACTATAATGTATATTCTCGACACCCCTAGGGTTTTGACCACGTGATTTGACGAGAAACAACACCAGTGCATTCCTACAGACAAAACTAATTCATCTTCACCTTCAAACCGTCGTCAGAATGGTAACTAGAAGCCCTTGGAAAGTGTGCTAAGCAGCCCCTGTTGTATCTTAGATATTTGGATGACATATTTATATCGTATTCTGGCAGCATTCCAGAGATGATCTTGATCTCTTCATTGCTACTCTTTATCAGCACGATCCTAACATTAAACTCCAGCCCGCTATTAGCTTTGATAGTGTGAATGTTTTTAGATGTTACGGTATACAAGGGTTCTAGTTTACATACAGTAGGGTCTTTGAATTTTAAGGTGTTTTTTAATCCCACAGACACCCACCAACTACTTCATGCTAAATCCTTGCATCCTTCCCATACCTTAAACCCAATTATTAAAAAAAAAAACTCAGACAACTAAACAGTTACAAATGAGAAAAAGGGCTAAAATCAGCTCACAGAAAAAAACACCACAATCGCCCTGTAACAGTGTCAGACAGTTCCGCAAAATATATGAAGGCGAGATGAAAACTACATGCTAACATAGCTGATAAGGCCTCCTTTGTTGGGCTACAAACTACAAATGTGTATTATTTGGTAGACAATTTGAATTGTGATTAAAAAAAACGTGGTATACCTTATAACTTGTAAGAAGTGTCTGAAACAATACGTTGGTGAAACCAAAAATGCCATTCGGCTTAGAGCCAACAATCATTTGAGTTCCATTAGATCCAACCTCATATCCCCAATAGCTGAACATTTCCCTCTTCCTGATCATTCAGGTAAAGATCATTTTGAAATCATGTCGATTGAAAAAAACACAAATTCTTCTCTCTGAGGAAGAAATCAAACAGAAACGCTTAGAAAGAGA
>JARFOD010129327.1:0-13914 GCA_031763545.1 Mopalia muscosa
ATCTAGAAAATAAGATGATTTTTCGATTTTAATTGATTTACATCCCTGTGCCAGTGTGACTGCTTTTAGAAATATAGACTGTTGTGGAGATACCATGCGACATTTCAAAGCTTTTTTGTGTTCTGGCCTAGCCTCAAATGCTGGATTTCTATTTGCATGCTGTATACACCCAAAATCGTGGGACCCCATCCTATCAGCGACGTTCTATCGCTATAGTTCTTTTCAAGCACCGTCAGACTAGATCATTTGATCCAAATCGCCGCCGAGTTACCCCCATGCCTCCATACTTGAAAAGCTAAATGGTACTTGATCGTTACAAAATGGGACTCCAAGAAATATAACGACTGCACTTAGATATTATTTAAACTGTGAACAGAAAACCTGCTCTTACTAATCTTTATTAGTTGAATGTGGTTGGCCAGTGGCAAGATAAATATGTTACAGGAAGTGGCATCTATCTGGCGCAAGACCACTATTATTTGCCATAAGCCGTAATGTTAACGTTTGGCTCCACAGCTCCCTCTTAAACTTTGATTGGGCGAAAACGCCAGACACATACCTTAATCGGCCCCTTTGAAGTTCCCCATAAAATCTTGACAGATGAAACAAGACAACACACCATTTTTATTAAGAACTATATTCGAGGATGACAAACGCAAGTTCATAATAGTGATCTTACGCCATCTCAATAGTACGAAATGAATATTCCTATAAATTTTTATTGTTTTTCAAGTAACAATGAGTAACACATCTATATCCCTATTTTAACACTGGCAAACCCCAGCATATGTTTCCTCTTTTAACATTTTATTTATCTTTTTTATCTAGGCAGCTAACTTAACTGGTTTTATTGTGGCCTGTGAATTATTTCCTGCCAAGCAAAGATCTATTTTCGGCACATTACATGAACTCCAGTGGTCAATCGGGTCGTGTCTGTTGCCTTTGATTGCCTACACCCTCCGGTATTTCGGTTGGCGATATATACAAGTCACCATCTCAGCCATTGGACTTCTGACTCTCCTATCTTGGTGGTAAGTTGTTTGGAATTTCAGCAGACCATCCGTAGTCATAGGCCTACAGACCGAAGCCAGGTCTGTATTACATATATTAAATTTACTAAAACAAAAGAATAAATGAATCCAAAGCACCCGAAGTCTTCGACATTTAGCCTTCTAGGACAGGTTCAAATTGAATCAGCGCTGCATGCCTCGTTTAAAAGGGCATGTAAGACTTGGCCTATTCTTCTTGACTTCCGGTACCTCGATCAATGTCTGCTGCTATGGTCAGGATAACAATATTTTTTACTCGTTTAGAAATTTGTTGTTGTTGTTGTGTACAGGTGTAGTTACGGAAAGGATAATTGCCACATGTCTTTTTAACTTTCCGTTTATGCAAAACTAAAATAAATGTAGGATGTACCCGAAAGTGGATTTAACTGTGTGAAATATCGTAAATCACATGACCGTGACGTGACTTACAGACCTTATTAAAATCACTACATCCTACTTTCTGGTACAGCTTAAGACGACTTGGTCATAAACCAGAACTATGCTATATAGTTATATTTGTCACATTACCCTTTCTTTTCTTTTTTTTTTTTTTCTGTCAATTTGATTTTGACCCATGTTACACATTTACCCACCGTTGCAAATTTACCTGTAGATAAATGAAGTGGGAAGAGTATTTTGGTTTCGGTTGACGCGAACAAGCCATATTTACGATTCGTTCCTATGGTTTGAAAAAAGTGTATACATAACATTATGACGCAGGCTGGAATAAGGATTAACATGGCATTGATGTCATCCGAAAAGTAAAATAAGTAAAATAAGTAAAATAAGTTTAAACCCATGTATAAAAGTTTAGTACATGTATTTAGGTTTGTTTTGCAGCGAACCAACCATATGTACCATTTGCGGTGGGTAAATTAATTGTGTATGGTATCCTATTGTATCGGCACGTATTACACACGGAGAGTTTTTATTGGATAACACATCCAAGATTATAATAAAACGAACTATTGACGTTAAAGTTATTTTATCGGGCTTCGAGTTAAGTATGTGATCATGCAATGAATTAAGGCCCCTAAACGTTCACGGATAGAATACATTCGCTAAATTATGTGATAAACCACCTTTGTACAAACCCGTCGGTATACTGTTCAGTTTTTATACGCCCGCAATATGGAATTCGAATCAAACTTAGAATGAGTGTTGCATGTGACGAGACATCACTTCGGTTTGATTTTGGCGTGCGTTGACATACAGGTGGCGCCACCTGGCGGCAAAATTGAAATTTAGTTTTTGTATGTTTACTTAAAAACTTCTGGTGTAATTCAAATAAAACTTTAGATGATTGTTCCATGGGACAAGACATGGCTTGGGATTAGTTTTTGGCATATGTTGGACTACAGGTGGCGCCACCAGGTGGAAAGGTCTCAATTTTGGTTGTGTATATTAATTTGAAAACTTCTTGTGCAATTCAAATCAAACTTAATATGAGTGTACCATGTGACAAGACGTCACTTGGGATTGGTTTTGGCATGTGTTAACCTACACGTGGCGCCACATGTTGGTTTAAATTTGGTTTCTGTATGCTTGCTTAGAAACTTCTGATGGAATTTGAATTAAACCGTATATGATTGTTCCATGTGACAAACCGTCACTTGGGATTAGTTTTGGCCTATATTGGACTACAGGAGGCGCCACCTGGTGGCAAAGCCTGAAGTTTGGTTCTGTATGTTAATTTCAAAACTTCTTGTGGAATTCGAATCAAACTTAGTTGGTATGAGTGTTCCATTTGACAAGAGAGTTAAGATATTCCACATGTCAAGATGCCGTGTAGGATTTTGTTTGGGGTATTTTTTGTCAATTTTGCCAGACACGTGCGGCACCTGGTGGAGTCTATTCAAACCCGATTTTAATATTCCATGTGACAAGATTTCTTCGGGCGTATATTGCGACTCACTTAGGCTCTTGTTTACTGTTCAATTAGGTCAAGCTTTTGTCGCATTTTCTTCTGTGTTGATGTTGTAAGTTGCATGTGAACGGTGCAGATACAATTCCACTCAAAGTTTAAGTCGTGTGTGTCGATGCTGCGTGTGTTACCAGGATTTTACTCTGCACGAAGCCTATAAAAGTAGAGAAAAGACCGAAAATTGAATGACTGACACTTGCAGAACAGTTGTCGCCCCTGAAAATGTGAATGGTCAATTTTATAAACCAATCGACATTGCAGGTGGGGTGATAGTGCTAGATTTCAATAAAGCGACAAGTAAAACACGGGAAACGTATTTTATATCTGATATTAATTAGATTGGTTGTTTTCTTTTTAAGGTTCGCCAATGTTATTGTGTATTATGGACTGTCTCAAAACGCGCCTAACTTGAATGGTGACTTATACACGAACTTCTTTCTCCTGTCAGTCGTGGAAATTCCATCTCATGTTCTCTCAGTGTTTCTTCTTTACAAGTATGTATTTAGCCGTTTTAACTCATTGGTGTTGGATCGGTGATGTAAAAATTGCAATGATCTCGCCGTCCCTAAGCATGTCAAACGTGTTCATGTTTATGTTTGTTGAATGGTACAATCAGTGATGTGTTTTATATATTTACGTGTAGGCCAGTGCACTATGAGTCAAACTTTGTTTCAAATCCAGAATAATGTTGAAATTTCTGATAGCTCTTGTGACCCAATTATCACCGGTCAATCCCAGTGTGTTTGCATTCATGCTGGTCTTGTAGTTTCTCCATTTGATTAAAACCGGAAACGGGCTTACCTCCATGCCTAACGTACAGTCCGTAGTGATATTCGCTAAAACGGCGTAAATTTATGGTGGGCCAAGTGCGCCTTTAGTCGACACTATATGACGTTAGTGTTTAAAAATGACTAGGTGTTAAATTAACCAATCAAAACGCCTCATTTCAAAGAAAAACATTTTTGTTACTTATTATATCATGTTCAAAGTTTTGTCTTATGTCAGTTTATGTTATTTTACGTGAGCTTGGTTAAAATGAACGCATCAGAAATTTTCTGGTGTTCCAAATGACGTGTCCTGAAATTATTTTACGTGTAAGATTAGGTTTTCATCACGTAACATATCACACCGGAAACGTCATATAACGATTTTGTCGTGTATCAAAGTATACAGGAAACGCGATGATGACAAACCGGAAAATATCGTTCTTAACTAGCTAATCACAGGGCTGGAGTACTAACTTTTCTACACATTATGCGCTCACCACAGGTCCCAACTTTCACGTTGTTAAGAAGATACCCGACGTTCTTGGTGTGCTGTGTTACATGACAAAAACCTTATACGTCAAATAATTTGAGGACAAAACTTTCTGACGCGTGCATTTTTACCAAAGATCTCAGAGGTAAGGGACGAAACTAGACCGATCTTTCATCTGCTCTAGGACTAAACTAAACCGAACTCAACGCGAAGGGCTAAACTTTAAACCGATCTACCAGATGTTCTCGGAGCTAAAGGGCTAAACATTAAACCGATCTACCAGATGTTCTCGGAGCTAAAGGGCTAAACTTTAAACCGATCTACCAGATGTTCTCGGAGCTAAAGGGCTAAACTTTAAGCCGATCTACCAGATGTTCTCGGAGCTAAAGGGCTCAACTTTAAGCCTATCTGCCAGATGTTCTCAGAGCTAAAGGGTCAGACTATAAGCCGATGTAAAAGATGGTCTCAGAGCTAAGAAGCCAAACTATAAGCGAATTTCCCAGGTGATTTCAGTGCTAAAAGGCCAGACTATAAGCCCATCTGCTAGATGTTCTCAGAGCTAAAGGGCCAAACTATAAGCCGATCTGGTAGGTGTTTTCATAGATAAATGACCAAACTATAAGCCGATCTGCCAGATGTTCTCAGAGCTAAAGGACCAAACTATAAGCCTATCTGCCAGATGTTCTCAGAGCTAAAAGGCCAAACTATCAGCCTATCTACCAGATGTTCTCAAGGCTAAAGGGCCAAACTATAAGCCGATCTGGTAGGTGTTCTCAGAGATGAAGGACAAAACTATAAGCCGATCTGCCAGGTGTTCTCAGAGCTAAAGGGCCAAGCTATAAGCCAATCTGACAGGTGTTCGCAGAGCGAAAGGGTCAAACTATAAGCCAATCTGCCAGATGTTCTCAGAGCTATAAAGGGCCAAATTACATGCCGATCTAGCAAAAGTTCTCAGAGTTAAGGGGCGGAACTAATCCGACATGCAGGGGTGTATCTGATTTGCGTCTTGAGTTTGTCCTTTCTGTTCATCGTTTATTGTCAGTAACATCGAGGGTGATTTTCTTCATCCATTGGACATGTAAGCACGCTGTGGAAGAAGAAAATGTATTTAACATTTTGTTGTTGTTGTAAAACACCAATCAAAGAAACACACTACCAAAACATTAAAGTAAAAGTCCCTTATATGGCAGACAAACCAATCTTGGTGTAATACTGGTACGTATCTTTAATTATTTTCTTTCACAGATTTGGTCGTAAATATACCACAGGATCTTTGTACCTTCTCTGTGGCCTGGCCTGTATAGTGTTACCATTCATCCCTGAGAAGACAGGTCAGCTTTGGATAAACTAGTTGGACTGTTCGATAATTTTTTTCCAAGTAGTATATTGGTTATTAATTTTCTCAAGACGTACCTAAGCTCATTTTATTCACAGACGATGTGGAAGCCTTTAAGTCCGTCCACTGCATGCTACCCACAAGCTCCCATCCGGAAGTTCAGTCTTGAATAAATCACCGGCTTGTGTGGTCTTTATTTTGAGTAGTACTGCCACTGAACTAAAATAAGAATATTTATATTAAACACAAATACTGCCAATATATCTCAGAGTCAAGGATCTTTACTGAAATTTTGGTATACAAAGCTCATGCAAGAACTCTCGCGACTTTCAGCGTAATTTGTTCATAATCTCTAGTGTCATTGGTTGTTGCCAGTGACGTCAAAGTTGGTATCCATTACAAATCCGGCTGACAATATCACACAGGGAGTAGGGCATAAATTCCTTATCGAACAAACAGGCTAATATGCTATCGGTCAATCCATGGTGTAACCAATAACTAAATTGCATCTAGTTAAATACGTCGATACGAGTGTACTAGTTAAATCGCCATTCGGCTGTTTAATACCTGGTATTAAATCACAATGGAACGGTAAACTAAAAAGCGCAATAATATGGAATCTGGGAGTTCAGTCCATGGTATAGGGGCAATATATAGCAGATCAACTCAACTCGTTATGTCCCGGATTAAGACAGGTCAATGGTTTAAAGTACCACAGATCGATCAATTTAGCTTTTTGAGTCTGTGACTGATTGAATTACTTTCTATTGTTTCAGATGGTGGTACGGATCTAAACTGGATCACAATTAGTATTGCCCTTCTCGGTAAATTCTTCATCAATGCTGCCTTCACAATGTCAATGGTGTACCTAGTGGAGTTACTCCCTACAGTTGCGAGGTAAGCTGTGATAACGTGAAAAAAAGGGCTAGCAAAATGACACAAATTTAAGTCTGTTAAGGGTTTTTGTTGATGACAAATGCTTTTAGCATTTCAAAACTTCATCCCAGGACGTACACTTGTGAGTAGGTAGTGCTTCTATAACCTCCATATCATAACCATAAATATACCCAGGGTGGATGCCTTATATAAGGTACAATTATTTACATGGGTCACAACATCGAGTATGGCAAAAATTGCATTTAAGGTGATTTATAATTACGACACATCCTGAACTGACAAGAAGGTAGGCAACATTTGTCACCTACTTATTCTTTTAATTCACACTTCTTCTTTTTTTACCTATTGTATTATTTATTCGCAGAGCCACAGGATTTATGTTTACAAACATATTTGGAAGAGTTGGTGGAATTGTCTACCCTTACATCCTCTACTTGAATAAGAGAGATGAACTCGGGTCAATTAAGACTTCACTTCCGTATCTCTTGTTTGGATCTGTTGCAATTCTGACATCAGTGCAAGTAATGTTTCTTTCCGAAACTCGAGGGCGGACATTACCTGAAACTATCGAAGATGTAGAGAGCGATTGTGCTTTTAGGCAGCAAAAGAAAGAGTTGGAAGTTGCAGAAAACGGAGTTAAAAATGGTATAAAACTTCCATCCTTTGGGTCATCAAATGCTGGAAAGGAAAATCCAAATTTTGAAATGACAAAATTTTGATCTTATTTTATACATTTTGTTGTTTTTATATAAACTTGAAAGTTTACAATTAATAAAACATTATAACATAGTACTGTTAGCCCAAGTTTTGTTCTTTTTTGTTTATTGCACCAGATATTAGCTTCAAAGACACAAATTTTATTCAGCTTCAATTTTGAAACAAATTTCAGAGTACGACGTTAAACACCAATCAAACAAACAAACAAACAAACTGATAAGGTCCCAGACAAATTTTGACTTTTTTTGACATAGGTTATCAGCTTCGCAAATCCGACCTATTGTGGCGACAGTGTTCATCCGTTCATTTGCTCTTCGATCAAATGTAACAATATTAATTTTAATAGTAAGACGAATCAGATGCGTTTGAGGCAATCTTCATGGAAGGTGCTCGCGTTGTTTTCTATCAGTTATTTTGTGCCGTTATCGCAGGGTCAGTTGTTGTTAAAGTTGAGGCGGTATGCTTTCTCACACACAAGTGGACAAGTACGGGCCCACAAACAAGTGCTCGTTGAAGCACGGTTTGAGGGGTTAAGATGGAATTTGACGCCCGTTCATTTTAAGGGCCAGGTAGTTGAAGTCCATCTTTTGAAATTGGAAGGGGTTTCGCTATAAATAACTTCATTTTGATGGCACATCCTAGAACAAGTTTTGTTTGCTGACGGTTGTTTTGCTGTTTGGTGACCGGATCGGGTATTTAGCCGGTGTTTTTTTACCAAAATCTTGCTGGAGAGATGGACTGATTTGTACTTTGCGACCGTGCATCTGTACGACTTAGAAGACGACTTTATAATCGGGCTGTGCTTGGTTGGGTCATGACACTGAAGATATCTTTGGCACGGGTGTCACACTCGCACGGGGACGTTATTGAGGATACACCGGTCTTGAAATCCTATGCCCGTGTGCAGACGACTTAGCATGTATATCGACCGAATCCTGTCCGTGTGCTTCATACGGTGAACAAACCCTTGATTCTTACCATTGTTGTCGTTTAACTGACCCGCCATTTATTTGCACCAGAGGACCGCTGACAGTTGCGAGTCTTTCGATTCGCGTCCGTAAAACAGAAAGGTTCGATGTAATCCAGGTATGTACATGTTGGCGGACACACTCATCAACTTATCGTGCAAGCTGACGTACGTTTCATTGTCAGGGTTGGTTATGGGGAATTTCACCGGTCCACCTTCACCAATGCTGGAAAAAAAGACTACGTTTCACATCTATTCATCATCACACTGCTTTCGGTTCGATCGCAGGGCCCACAAATCAAACTCCATGTTGATTCCGTCACACCTCGAGGGTTGTATGAACGGAAGGCTTTTAGCTGAGAATGTCGGGTTGAATCCGTTGGGGTGTTCGGGCTCGACTGATGATCTTCGAGTGCCCTTATACCCCGTGGACGACCCTGTAGCGGTGTGCTCTGTCCTGGTTGAAATCCCCATCGTTCGACTTGCGTGAGGAGATGTTCAGTGGCTTCGGTTGTACGAGAGTTTGTGGCCCGTTTGATAGAAACCCTCTTGATAATAGCCCATACCGCGTTCAGATCACTGCTCAATGCCTGTCGACTGACCTTTTTGCATCTTTCCAGGACCAGGGGTCTGACCAGTTTGAACACGGTATTTAATATGTATGTTCCCCAGAAGACCATGACCACGTTTGTTGTACGCTCCTCTAGAGACGTTTATACCACTTCCACTAGCGGCTTATCGAGTATAGCAAACGTAGTCTTGTAGTCAAACCGTCTTGTTGTCGAGCCGTGCTGTGAAACGGGCAGCAGGCTTCCGTGGAAAATGTAGTGTTACGACCCCCTTAACACGCAAGATTGTAAACCATCGACCGTAATTGTCTCTTCTTTCGATTTCCACAGTGGTGAACTCTTTCTTCTGCATGGGGATATATCGAATATGTTGAAATTAAACGAATTCAAGTGTTATCATATATGAACCCACTGGCATAACGGCAAAAATTAGGCCGTAAATGACCACATCTACACAGGTTACATATGGAATTATGTGCAGTTTCTCTGCTTTGAAACATGTACCCTAGAATTTCGTTGAGATATATGATGACAAAGAAGATGCATGGAATATTATTGGAACTATGTTTTTATAAGTTATAAATGAGTACGCTCTGTTTCGAGAAGGGCGAATCCAAGCTTAATCGGAGAAATGGATCAACGTTACAGTGTTCAATGAAAAGCATACACGCGAATGGCTGCTAAATCACACAATGAAAACCTAGTTATCCGAGAATTGGTTGCATTATAAAGCCCAGATAAATCTTGTGCTAGACAACTCTACGTTCAAGTCTTCTAACGTAAGGCCTATATACGACCAGTCGTCGAGGGTGGCATTTTTTAGTTCGACATAGTTCCGTGCTCCAATTTGATAAAACGTATTCTTCAAACATGACGGACCCCACCTGAAACCAAGCTAGCTTCTGAAATCGGCTGATCGTTCCATACAAACACCGGCGGACGGATACCCTGGTGATCGACCGTGAGTCGGTTCTCGCCATAAACTTCGATGATAGGCATCGTTGTACCCCGCCACCAAGTCCGGTGCGACATCGATGTAGCTTTGTATATTGGCCACTCCTTGTCTTATGGTTTTTTTCATAATTTATGTTATAAATTTATTTAATTTTAGACTCACACTATCGTATTTTCAACCAGTCAAACCGCCTGTGCCAAATGTTGTGTCCTTTGACGTTTAAGATTGAGTTTTCGCAATAAAACATAACACACAGTCTTAAACGTTGTTAAGAACCACACGTTTCGGTGCGATATGCTACATGACTGAAAGGTTAAAGTTAAAGCTAAAGTCAAATAATTTGAGGACACGTCATTATGAACAACATACATGGAAAAAAAATCTGACAAGTGCATTTGACCAAGGTGACGTAAGATAACAAAAACTGACGCGAGAGAGAAAGGTGTTCTTTTAAATCAGGCGATTTCACAGGCTGGTTAAACACCTATTTCTTTTTAAACACTCACGTAATATAGTATTGACACACTTGGTCCCCCATAAATCAAAGAACACAATACAATGACACCACAAACAGATCGGCTTCATGTTGCATCTTAGCACTTACAGCACCCGGGCCATGGGGAAGCTACCTCCAACCACCCACACGGTCTTGGAATCTAAACCGGAACGTCGCCTTTTAATATAATAAGTCTCCACACATATTAACGACGCGCCGGTCATAAGTCATCAACGTCTAACGCAGCTCAAATGTGTTTATTTAAAAAGGAAACAACGTAGAAAATACCTGGTCGACACAGCATAATTCCACATATACACTCGGTTAACAGCTATAACTAAACTTACAGAAATAAGGAAAAGGCAAACAACTCTGTAAATTGCGATGCGATGTTGCTTATTTCGATAAGGAGCAATGGTTTATATTTATACCAAAATGTGAAATTCTACCGACTCGTGTTAATCAGATAGCTTGTTTTTCACTAAAACACGCATAAAAGGGAAATAACTCTACTACTGCAGTGAAATCATACAAATTTCAATAGGATTCATAATATAAAATCAAAGGGACATAATAGTTGTTTTGATCATGAGCTTAACTAGCTACTGAGTTTGAGCGCTTCTAATCGTGTAATTGCCCTACAGTAGAATCCCCTGTAGCATGATGCATTGTGGGTGACTGGGATCAAGTTAGGGATGTTGCGGCATGACAACATATACTTGGACCGTGAAGTTCTCTTTTTTTAAACGTGGCTACTGGATTATAAGGTGGCAATTGACATAAAAAAACAATGTATCACAGAGTTCAGATTACAACAAATTATTGGACCGTAGTTCGTTGAACACATAAAAACCGGTAAGGGCAAAAACTTAAAAATACCCACTTAGGAGCGCTCAAACCCTGTATCTCTGGGCTACATGAAATGATAGACGATCAGAGATACAGAACTCTGCATCTAAAGCTAAAATGTAAACAACAGATAAGATGGACGATGCAAAGACATTATGTACAGGGAAATTACTGGACGAGGGGTTAAAATGATGAATGTAAACTACATATGTTAATAACAGATTAACATAAAATATGGAAATACACATGAAATGCTCTCGATACGTGCTGCGGAATCTATATAGGGGAAGCTGCTATAAAACCATAATTTCAACAACAACAACTGTATTAATGGATGACTGTTGTTTCGTTAGATTATTGCTTATAATAGTCTGATCCAAATAGAAAGTGTTCCATGTACATTTGTTCTCCCAGATAAATGATAATATTCCTTTAAAACTTTGTCTCACTGTGATTTGTCCTTTGTTTCTTTAGTTTCCTGCACATTTGTGTCAAGAGTTATAGGCCTAAAGATATGGGTACAGCGTAATCTAACCCATTCCGTGATACGGTTAAACACAGTAAAAGGCATGACACGCAAGGTGTTACTTTTTAGCCGAATTCTGTCTAATTCCTCACTGATCTCCCTCAAGCAGGCTGCTAGAGATTGACATGTTTTCGATAGAGCCATTTTATTTAAAGAAATATTTGCTGGTGACAAACGCAATCGAGGATGTAATGATAAATTTCCCAAAGCTGGTTTCTTTGGTTAAATAACTGATCTCACAAATAACGTTATGTCTTGTACACGAACAAAAACTATTTAAAATAGCAATTGTTTGTTCATTTTCTATAACTCATTTTCATCAGTACTATAAAGAGTTAAAAGATAACAGTTTTTTGTGCAGTTTTATTTTTTCGTAAATATTAGCAAACTGCTTTTACTCTTCTCAAATAGTGAACACAATTTCACACAATTTCATTCCAAAGACATCATGTCTTAATTTTCCCAAAACGCACAACAAAGAACTCGCACAAGCTAACCCAGCATCCAATTTGGGAATCGCTTCAGCATTTAGTCTGGGACAAACGTACCACAACGGCATTATTCACAGAAGCCAACGTATTCCCATGAATAAATGAAACTACAGTCCTTCCTGTCTGATTCAGTATCACAACCCGTCTGATTCAACACCACAACACGTCTGATTCAACACCACAATACGTCTGATTCAGCGCCACAATACGTATCCAGCACCACAACATGTCTGATTCAGCTCAACACGTCTGAGTCAGCACCACAAAACTTCTTATTCAGACTACAACACGTCTAATATAGCACCAAAACACGTCGGATTCAACACCACAATACGTCTGATTCAGTACCACAATTTACCTGATTCAGTAACACAACACGCCTAATTCAGCACCACAACACGTCTGATTCAGCACCACAACACGTCTGATTCAGCACCACAGCACGTCTGATTCAGCACCACAGCACGTCTGATTCAGTACTACAACACGTCTGATTCAGTACTACAACACGTCTGATTCAGCACCTCGACACATCTGATTCAGCACCACAATATGCCCGTTTCAGAACCACATTTGGAGTTTGCCTAACGTATAAGTCTATTGACATTAACACTGACCATTGCCCTGTGCTTCTAGCCATTAACACACCAATACTGACTGCGTTAAATCCTCCTGAGAAATATTAACCTATATGGTTAACAGAGGGGAAGACTTATGTATCCACACCCTTAGATCAAAAGATCTATTGTACAATGCCAATCACCAATAGACCAAGATGAATCCGCAATGGTCGCTATATGTCCACTCCCCACTGGTGAATAATAATTCCAAACAAACTCACAGAGGTCGGCAATCAATTAGATGGCATTAATATGAAAGCTCAGTTGCGAAACACATTAACCAGTTGATCGTATTTTCAACGGAATACATGGCTAGTCTTTCGTCTTTAATCAAAGTTGGGTTTCAAGTGGATGATCCGGTAACAAAGACTAAAGCACTTGTCACTTTACATCGATAAAGAATTAGAAATAGTATCAGCTCCTATCCACGTACAAAAACATAGCCTTTTCGATCGGATACTGGTATAACCCACGTCAGATGTAGCGTATGATGTCTGGATCGTTCCTAGTTGTAATGGTCGTTTACTGTTCGCACTGACCAGTCCTTGTACCTTTGCGAGAACACACGAAGTAAAATCAGAAGTCTCCTTTCCCGGGTTTATAACGTGCGCTTGTGGTGCACTGTGTGGTAGACTGCAGTATTGCGGTCAGACATCTGGCTGTCGAAGTGTGGACAAATCGACCAGCGTGTTGACTACAACATTAATAGTAGCTCAAATCAAATAACACACATGAATAATCAACAGTCCCTCTAACGTACAAACAGCCTGGTCTGGGGGACTATTACTGCACATTATATAACCGTTCGCTTCTATAGTGGTCAGTTATGGGCAATATCAATAAAAATGTCATGACCTATTCTAGACTGCATATATTGCCGACTTATGAGCCCTATCGTTGCAATGGCGCAAGTCAGTTCTAATTGATGGACTGGAAAACGCACCCCAAAAACCTAATGCCACCACCGTCATATTGATGTTTATTTGTTTTCGGTTTTTTTGGTTTTTTTTGTTTTTTGTTTTTGTTTGCTTTCAGTTTACAGATATATATATATATGTTTATATAGCCAGAAACTCAGAAAGTTAATGTTTACACTAAACTATGATTCAATCTACATTGAACAGAATTTGTTTTCAGCATAGTAAATATCAGCAGTTGAATCGAATAGGACATGGATCGTTTTTGTCCCGATAAAAGGATTTATTTTGGATGGAGTGTTGTTCTTTTGTTTGTTGGTTTTTTGTGTGTGTGTGTGTGGGGG
>JARFOD010129338.1:0-13912 GCA_031763545.1 Mopalia muscosa
CCCAAAGCGAATGCGATCGTCCGAAAAACCTGGGAAGACTGTCGTCTCGTGTTATGGTAGACGGCGTTGCATAATAAACATGTATTATATTAAAAAAAATAAAAATCAATAGTGTTTTATTCCACCTATACATTCCGCGGATGTTGTGGGGTATGTTTGTTTGGAATTTAACGCTGTACTTATGGTAATTTCTCCCACAGAATGGCATGCCAGTCCAATGGATGAAAGACACCTCCATCGACAAAATTGACAGCAAACAAACGCAAGACAATGTAAAAATAGGACAATTATAATACACAATATATCGAAATCACAAACGATTGTTTTTTGTCGCCCCTTAGCTCCGAAATAAACCAAGACAACGAGGCTCCCTCTCAAATTTCCGTTTAGCAGTTGGCCTATTGTTTGGTTAATGCCTGCACAATACAGTATTTTGTTTATCTTATCCGCATGGCAGTATCATCTATGTATACAATACTACTCAGCATAGCCCATAGACCATTTTGGTAACAGGACTTCGGTAATATTGCCAAGATTATAAAAATACCATGAAGAAAGTCAAAGGTTTGGTTTAACGAAAAATATAAGGAAATGGACGTTCTCAATCAAATGACCCTGGATCAACTATAATAAATAGTGTTTTGGCCGTCTCCACAGATAATTCAAATGAATCATTTACTATTGGGGGGAAAAAAAGTTGGTAATCTACTTAAGTCGCAGGAATTGATCATTTTGAAAACTAATATAATATCGCAACTTTTGAAGTTATGTCTGATATTTATGTTTACCTTAGAAATGAAATGTGAATCATACCACCAAATGTTTTCTTCTTTAAGAAAGTGCTCGATTAGTTAAATGGATAGAAATATGACCGTTGTATCAAGCAATTCTACTTCCGTGCATTATTCTAACATTTAACTTCAATTATCGATTCTGATACATCAGACGACTGAAGAATCAAAGGGAAACAACTGTGTTGTGAAACTGAGCAGTCATAGATACACAGCAATGTCCCTTAATCGTGCTTGTACAGTATTGTAATTTAAATTTATAGTAAGGCGAATCAAAAACCAAGATAAACGACATATCTGACTGCCATGAGTAACTAATACTGCCTATTTTAACAATTGCACTTTAGTAAACGTCTCTTTAATATGGTTTGATATTATTTGGGCAATACATACAAGCTCGCCTGATTTGTGGGGGCTTCTTGTGGCCTGATCCTCTCTTGAGAGAAGCGATTCAAAGCAAAATTTGTTGTTCGCTTAATATTGTGTTTACCGTTTGCACGCTTTATTCTAATTCATCAACATCAGATGCGTCGCCAATTCCTAATTAAAAAAAAACACAAATAGATTGACAATCCTTACATCTACATTTTGGACGTTTAACGTTAACTGGGGTGACGTTTATTGCAGTCGGCAAACATAAGTTAGACTGTATGAAAATAATTGAATAAAACTAAGCAGAATTATCGACATTAACAAATGAGACGACTATAACGTTTCTCATTCGCTTACCGTAATGTTATATCTCTGTATGTTGTTTTATGGCCGTATAGCTGATCTATCTACATCAACGATGTAACTGGGTGTATAAGTAAGAAGACGAACATAACCTAGTATATATTTTGAATAAATGAAGAAAGAAGAATTTGCTTGCCTCCACCGGGATATATACACGTACTGTCAAGATATTTGTCACTTTTGACAACGGTCTTAAAATAAACCGAAATATTTAATCACCTTTTATTCATTTGTATCTCTTAATGAGGTCGTTAGGTTACTCTACTTCGTGACACTCATCAGTGGGAATAATGCTATAACGTTTATGGTAGCTCTTCTAAAAGTGGGCCATTTCGCTCATAGACGAACAATGCAAACTTTGTAAATAAGTTTTTGCATTTCTCCAACCTAAGTTAAAAGCCGTGGTCCTTTAGTGAAACTGGAAGTCAAGATTAAAAAAAACTCTTAACGTTTTAGTTAAAAAACGCTGCTCAGTCTATTTTTGTGATCGCTTAGAAATATATTGATTGATTGATTGATGTGTTGATGTTTTACACAATGCTTAATGCCATTTCACTTATATGACGTCATTGGATTCCAACAATGATGGACACTAGCACAAACAAAATGTGAAGCGTTTCTTTAATGTTGGAATGTGAATTACCTACAAAGCAAAGTAAAGACAGCATTGCTATGTGATAATAATACTATTACGTTTATGGCAGATGTTCTAAAAGTGGACCTTTTCACTCACGAACAATGTAAGCTTTGTACATAACTTTTTGTATTAGTTCGACCTACGTGAAAAGTCATGGAACTTTCAGTCAGGATTTCAAATAAACAATTAACGTTTTATTGAGATTGGTGGGATATAGGGTTTCTAGATGGGGGCATGGAATTTAGTTTAATTTAGTCACTGTATAAATTACTGTGTTCGACAATTGATCAGGTTAATATGCTCTGTGACTTCTCTCACAGTAGATTGATAAATCAAGGTTATTTCACAGAAATGATCGCGTGCCAGCCTAAGGGGAAACTCGCCATCAGCGCAACTGTCAATTAACTAAGACTTGACAGCAAATTCACAATACCTAAACATCATAAATAGATCGGCTTGCCACCAGGGATAACATTGGCACCATGGCAACCGAATGCTTGGTATTCTTCAACAAACGGACTGTGACATAGAGACACCTCTGGCATCTTGCAAATATGAGTATTACCGCATGCTGTAATTCCTTGAGGAAAAAAGTCCCATTGTGTCAAAGAACAAACCGAAATTAATTCTGTGGAGAGGAAAAGCATTTAAGCGCGGAGTTGAAATTGTAATAACATGGTCAAAAAGTGATGCCCCTCTATTGTTAAGGGGACTTAATTCTGCTTACACTAATACTCATCGACATTTTTAGCAGTTATCTCCCTCTATACCGATCTAACAAGATCAATTTCTTAAAAAGTGTCTGCGGATTTGGTTGGCCTTTATCTCCATTGCCAATAGGAAACCACTTTTCCTAGAATTTATGCTTTTCCGCTTGATTTCTTATCCTAGAATTCTATCCACACAAAAAAATATCGCTAGTGAAAACACAGGACATAAATAAGAATTTTGTCATTTGGGGTTTTGCTGTGAAAGCGAATTGAAAGTGCATTATCTTACAGCAGGAGTCGATTTATTTACAGATCGATGAAATTTGTGATCACCTGATAAACTTCTACATAAGGCCAACTAGGTAGGAATGATAAATATAGAACTGTTATGTTGTTATAGCCCATGGCGTAGCGGTAGTGTGTGAGTTGCCTAATGCTACTCCAAATTTCCGTTGACAGCATCGAGTCCGTCGGTCGACCATCAGGTATATGACTAAGTCACAAGATGTGGCTCCAGCAATCGCGGGGTGGTTCTGTTTATTGGCAGTTTGTTTGGAGTGTAGCAAAGCTGTCTTTGCTTAACACGGGGTAGGATTAACTTTCCAGCTTTATGTAAACACTTCACATTTTGAGAAAGTGCTAATGTCAATTATTGTTGGAATATATAAAACGCCGTTATGTACGTGAAAAAACCTTTGAGCACGGCGTTAAACACCAATCAATGAATCACCAAATTACTAAACACAAATAGGATTTGAGGTTTTTTTTAGAACCAGCTTAATAAAAACGTATTGCGAATGTGTTTGTTTCTCTGATTGTGGTTAAACGTCACACTCACGGGTATCAAGGGTATTCTACTTATATGACGACGGCTATGGTGAATGTGTTATATTTACTTAATTACGACAACTTTCCGGATGACAAACTGTTTAAATATGTTTTGGACCGATCTTTTATTCAGAAGTTTCCGTGCCGTAAATATTTCTGGCATTAAAAGTGGCTTTTATCTCTCTTGGGAAAGATAAATTTTGACTGATTGTTTCGTTCCTTAGGGACTTCTAAATAACATCGCATAGCCTAAGAACGCATACACTTTCCATTCCTCGCTAAGGACAACTGCAACATGTCATTAGTTTACATAATGAAGTAATTAACGAATTCAATAAGTTTGCATTAAGTGGGTTAAAAATAAACATTGTTTCACACAAGGTTACATATGAAGCTGACACCTACGATTGCCTTCTCTCTTGATGAGGCCATACAAATGACATGACAGGACATATGATACATTGGTTCTCAGCAAAGTAGGCAGTTAACCACGACGATCAACATGGTATTGAAAAACAGGTGCGTCACTGATTGCTACTTTTTGTATATGTTCAGCTATTAATAAGCACTATATGTATTGGTTGTTGAGGCTGTATGGGCTTTCAAATCTGTGTTACATATTTGATCTTTATATTATCGGCTTTTTGTATATGTTCAGCTATTAATAAGCACTATATGTATTCGTTGTTGAGGCTGTATTGGCTTTCAAATCTGTGTTACATATTTGATCTTTATATTATCGGCTATGTGTCTGTTTTATAAATAACGGCTCAAGACCATTATCAATAATATATAAGGTCCAATATCCCAGCAATACATTCAGCCCTCTTCAGATCAAGGTAATCAGTTTTCTAAACGGCCTCAAGAGACATGCAACAGCTTGGCATAATGAAGCAATTCTTATGTTAACTTGTCGTACCTTAACTGACATTAATGTATGACCACTGAGCGTTAATCTGCAAGCATTCCAATATAAAATCGGGAATGCGGCAGTGGCTAAGTGGTAGCGAGTGTGCTTACTGTTCACAGGACCGATTCCGTGAGTCGACCCTTAGTTATATGGGCGAGGCACACGTTGTGGCTCCGGCAATCGTAGGAGTGGTTTTTAAAAGGTTTCCTTCCGGTTTTCCACCGTAATTAGGCATGAAAAAGTGTGGAGTGGACAATCCGTCGCTATATAAGAAACAAACCAAACAAAGAAACAAGCTTATATACAATCCAGTTATTTTCATATTTATGGCAAGCAGATGGGTCTTGTACCACAAGGAATCCCTGACGATTTGAGTTTTACTATATAATAGCATCAGAGGATTATAATTTTCCAACAGAGCAAAACACGCCAAATTGGTTTGTTGTGTTACTATGGTTAAAATCATATTGTATAAGGGATTTTCTTGTGTGTTTAACTGGCGTCTGATTACAAAAGGATAAATGCGTTTGTAATTGCTGTCAGAAGTCTAGCAGCGATAAGCCGCTTCTCATATATTTCGCAAAACGGCAAGATCAATTGTTAGCCTTTGCAATTGACCAAAATATAATATAAAACATGGACAAAAAAGTACAGAAAGACATTAAGAATTATTGAAATAATAACGACAAATAACTTGTACATTTTGGCAATCAAGCTTTCGGAAAATTCTTATTCCATTTTCAAGATATGTGCAGGTAGAGTAAAACATCCAGGTATATATACAGTTGGAGAACAATAGAGCTTGATTGCCAAAATAATTTGTTTTGCGAAGCCGCTTCATAAAAGTATTTATCGTAGGACATTAAGAGTGTTTTGTTATTGCGTTCTCCGCGGATACTTTTTTTTTCTCGTTTTTTGGCTGTTCCGGTTATATACATAAGTTGAGGGCCTCCTTGAACGGTAAATCGAAGTACGATTAGTAAGCGCACGCTGCCGTGGCTCAGTGGTAGCGAGTGGGCTTCCTTAACTGAACATGTTTAGATTTACCATTCACGGGATCGAGTCCGCCGGTCGACCATCAGGTATATGAGCGAGTCACATGTTGTGGCCCCGGCAATCGCGGGGATGGTATTTACGACACTCCCTCGTCATATAAGTGAAATACCCTTGAGTACGATGTTAACACACATCGACACAGAAATGAACACATGCACGCTCAACACAGCCATGTCTATTTTTCTCCTAGTATCAAATCTTACGTAGTCTAGACATAAATTATATCATAATGCTTTTCGGTTATATTGGTGTACGAAAAATAGATCCGTATCGCTCTGACTGTTAACTTAAAAATGTTATGAAATAATCTCAATAGTCAAACATTTAGAAACTACTTAACAATATCGCTGAAATCGAAATGATATGATCTAAGAACCAATTTATCGGAGTATTTTTACACTATTCGTCCTTTGTAAATCAATATTCGGTATTTAATGGATTGATTGAATGATGGGTATTTTACGCCACGTCCAGAGATATTTCCAATTATTCATACAGATCAATGTCGAATTTTTTGTTTTGGTGAACCACCAGCACTTAGCTTTTAACCGTTAACGGGAGCATGTCTGCCATACTGGGAGAGATAGGCACAATTATTTGATATAACAGGTGGTATAATAATTAACAACTACAACATGATCCCAATGGTAAAGCCCGTTATTTTCATTATGTTGTATGTAGTGGCCGCTTACCAGCATATGCTTACACCAATTCACTTACCATTTAACACGGCATTGTCCATTAGACAAACCAAATTATTGTTCCTTTAGCCTATTTATCTTTTGCATCTACGGATGGTTTATTGGTTGATGAAAGTATCTAGATTTCGATGATTAAGCTAACAACTGCTTCGCTTAAATAACATTTGTATTAAATGTATTGTGCGCCAGATCAAAAATGAATGTGACTGGCGTAATAAGATACCGGATATATATCAAAACAATCTCCTCTTACGTGAATTGAGTAAAACATAGTGCCCTCAACAAAACTATCCTATTTTCAATTTTGCTTCCCCATCTTGACAATCGGGCACATTACATGCGGTTCATTTCAAGAAGTTTCATAAGCTTTAATGTCTAACAATATTTGAGTAGACCAATAAATGGGATTGTAGGCTAAAATGTTGGGGTTTTTGTCAGATAAAAATTAAAATGTTTTCCTAAATGCACAGATATTCGCAGGAATTTCGATCGCTTTAAATTAAAATAGCACATATGAAAATAAAGTAACCCTTAATAATTAACGAAATTATTTCAGAGCGTGCCACATTCTAAAATACATTTTAAATAGCCTTTACAGTTAAATGCGGCGAAACACCTGCTAACAATACAAAATACCTGCGCAGTTCATGCGAGACTAACAACCATGCAACAAGAGTGTCACGAGTCATGAGAAGAAGAGACGATTTTCACTCCCCATATACATACTGACCTAAATCTAATCATTCCAAAGTGGTAAGAGGTATGTATATTTACAAAAATCTTTAAACAGATGGTTATTTTTTTATATTATCTTTTCCAAGGGTTGATTCTTACCTTGAACCACTTTACGTATTCGCAAATATATATTGTCTTTCGTTGCAATCGAACCTTTCAATCGTTCTTTGTTTTGTTCGTATAATATTTCCTAACCCAGAAATAAAACTTATTTGTGGATAATTTCTCGCTAAAAAAGACCCATATTTTGTCACCCAGTGGAGAAAGAGGTTAACAATAAGTGGTGGTGGTTCCGCGGTCTACATTGAGCCTGAATGTTTTTTGTGTCTTTCAGAAAGTGAAGATTAAAAGTATTTTCCTTATTTTTGGATAACACTTCTTGGTTTGAACAGATTCCAGTTCGGAAACTTATGCAGGTTGAAACCCCTCCGGGAATCGAACCCATGACACAACCTCACTGTCAATAAACAATGATAAGACAGGACACAAGCAGGACAGTCTCAGGACCCAATACGACATTACAAGCGTGAAAAACCATAATGCTATGGGTTACATTATATGATGCGTGGAGTTATCGCTCGTATATGTTGCATTTATGGGTTACTTCTGTCTGTTACTTGAACCTGTGTCCTGTATGTGCTACTTTTATGTTTAACGCACGTGTCTTGCATGAACAATGTATGTGTGAATTTTATGTTTAACATGTGTGTTTTGGCAGTTTCTGTTACTATTATGTTTAATACGTGCGTGTTTCTTGTATGTGTGTGTTGCCTCTATGTGATACGGTTGTGTTGCCTGTATACGTTAATTTTAAGTTTCAGAAAATAGTGTTGTTTTCCCTGTAGGTGTGACTTCTATGTAGGTCTGGGTTATTTGTATGTATAAAAGGTCTGATCTTTGTTATCTGCACTTAAAAGGGCCTACCGGTACCAGAAATACACTTACTGTAAGCTTATACCAGGAAACGCCTTACGAACAGAGAAATTTAAACCCCTTGCTTCGTGAACTTAAAATACCCAACTTCGACAAAAAAAATCTGCCATGTTCGCAATGAATGCTGTTTCCGCAATTAATTGTTCAATCACACCCAGTGATAATCTGGCCTTGTCTTTAGTCAAGCTCCTAAATCAGCCCAACAATCGCAAATAGTCCATTTTTCAATCTGTCTAAGCAGTTTGTCATTCACACTCCAGACACCATTAAAGTGTACAAGGTAATTCGCCTACGTGTATTTTCTGATATTGTGGTTATATTGAATTCAATCCGACATCAATGCCGATAATTCACCTCAGAATTACATATACCAATTTGATTTCTGTTTTTACTTTTTCACACTGATAAAATGTTTTTCTGGAGTGGTTTAGGTTAAAATTAAATTCAACACAATATTTGATTGTCTGGTCAGTGTAGGCGCCTGATTCGTCGTTTCGACATATATATATATATAATTGTATTCTAGAACGACCAAGGATCTTGTACCATACCCCATGTTTGTTAAGCTAATAATTTCCGGATAATCAAATTTTTGGGGTGACAGAACACACGTTTCGACAGATATATATACCTGTATTCTAATACGACCAAGGATCTATGTTGGTGAAGCTTTTAATATCTGAATAACGTTTGTTTTTTTGTTTTTGTTTTGTGACCTAACACACTTTTCGATACATATATATACTTGTATTTTAGATTGATTGATTGATTGACTTTTACTGCCGTGAGCAAAGTTTCGCTCCTGGTCATAACAAATATACTTGGAAGTGATATGGCAGATATATAATATTTTATAACTGTTAAAATGGCCTTATGGGGCTAAACAGAAAGTAATAAAATAGCCTTAGGTATATTCAAAAGCATCGTGGATAAAACGAGCAACTTTGCATAACTGTCTATGTGAATTTAACTTAAGCAATTTAACTAATTTAAACATACTAGGCTTACGCCAATAATAAGGCTTAATACATTGTTCACGTATGACAGCATACACTGGGCAAACAAGAACAAAATGATATTCGTCCTCAACAGTATTGAATGAACATAACCTACATATTCGTTCTTCTCGTGGCAAACGCGCACTACCGTGACGACCGGATTCAATCATCAATGGATGTGAAGATGTTCTTAATCTCGTCATAGCACTTCTATGTTTCCGATTTCTAATATATACTAAATACATTTCAAATTCAATATCAATGTCTGTCTTAAGATAGTTGTACAAAAATAACTTTGGTGAACTAAATTGAATTAATAAGTCTTGGTGATAACAATCAGCTACTTTTTGTTTGAAAATTGTAATAAAATGATTAACGTTCACATTTTGCCTAAAAAACCATATATCACCAAAGCCGTACTTATTAAGTACATCTTTAACTAACGATAGCCAGTTAACCTGACCATTATTACACTGTTGTGTTAATTTTTCAAACATATGTTGTATGATAAAGTGATTAGAATTCGAAACTTTAAGAAAATATTTTATGATGCTTACTAGACGTTTAACGTAAAGAGGTTGTCTGTCTAATTCTGCATATATGATGCAATTTGTTGTAGAATTGTTAACATTCAACAACTGTTTGAAAAACCTGACCTGAACTTGCACAATGTCTGTCCCTTTATGAAATCCCCAAATTTCACTACCATACATTAGAAACAACAACGCTACAAGCCCTATACCTCAAGATAACAACTTGGGGGCGTCAGTATTACACAGAGTATCGATAATTGCTGGGCTTTGCATGCTGAAAATATGTATAGCAGGGTTGGGGATAACATATTATGTAACCATATTAAGTACCAGCGTTTTATTCCGTGTTGGACGTTTTTTCAAGTTTTTAGGCTTTGATTAGGGGGTGCGTTGTATACGTGAATAAGCCCATGTACTTTTCATGGGCATATACAGATACTTTGACACATCATTAATAGACCTTGGAGCAAATTGCATGAGAAATTTACAAAAAGTGCATAATGTTACATTCATATGAGACATTCAAAAGATGGCTCAAGTCTTAAAATGTCAATGTCAATAAATTTATTGTTGAATGGGCTCAACATCGCTAGAAATTTCTTTGAATTAATTTTTTCACTACTGTAAAAAAAAAAAAAAAAAAAAAAATAGAGATATAATCGTGCTTTGAGTCCATTGTTTCTCTCTGTAACTTCTATTTTAGCTATGACAACCTACGACAAGTACACGCTATATGATACATAATTATGTTAAGTGCTAGACAAACTGAGCATAATCTTTATCGGACATGCGCATTAAATGGACGAAACGAGACGGATAGGCTGTTAGAAGACAAGGTTAGAATGTTTGTATTTGTTATTCGCTTTCACAACTTTCCCTGGAAACTGAGGTGTGTACGTTTGTGTAAATTTTGAACAGTAGGTCTGTGTAACGGTATTAATCTCGATGCAGTAGTCCGTGTATTCTGAACTGATTCTGGCGAGTTTTCAGGAATTTCACTCCAAACTGAAGAGTTTGTTTGCCTTTGGTGGAGCTACCCATGCCCTTGTTAATGTCCATATATTTTGTTAACACTAAGTAAAGTATTTAAAATAAACCGAAGTATTGAATCACCATGTATATCTTTTATTGGAGTTGTAAGTTTACTCTACTTTGTGAAACTCATCAGTGGGAATAATGCTAATTGTTTCTCTGTCTGTCGGTACGTCGGTTTGTCCAAGATATCTATAGCTTGAGCAAGTTTAATTAGCTTATAAACTTATCATGAATCTGACTTAGAATAAGCTGTTCAAAAACCATACAATTCATATATAAATTGTACTTACATCTTGTTGTAAAGCCGTACTCCGGATCCGTTTTATGTGTTTATAACGTTCAGCTGAAAATATTATCCGCCCAGTTCTTTCTGCTCAGTTCGTATGTCTCATGAAGTTTGATACTTATGGGAGTCGGGCCCATGCTGTATTCGCTTGTAAACCGGATGTCCTGTCTAATGTAAACCACGTGATTATTAGTTGACTCGCGACAATTAATACTGTCAAAGCAATGAAAAAAGAAATTGCGTAAGTCCGGTTTCCACGAACAGCATTGTGGCGGTGCGAGAAATGAAGCTTCAATCGGTGTATCACTAGACGGATATAAAAGCGAGTTATCGTCGCTCTAAACAATAATGTCCCTTCCGGTTTTAATAGATCTAATTTACGGCTTTTCCTACTCGGTTCCAAATGCAACATGGTTATTGTCTTATTGATGACATACGGGATGATAATAAGTTTCTATCGAAAATCGTTGTGATTTTACTTTAGGCACCTAAAAATGATTATTAAGATATAATTTACTGCGGTTAACCAACACTTTTATAAACTGTAATTTAATTCCCATCCCAATAAAGTTCATAAGTACTTAAATACAGAGTTCCAATATATGCAATATATGACATGGTGTATTCATTACTCAGTACACCTTTTAGGCCTGTATTTTGACGAGGTGCGATTGTACTAAATACAGAAAATATATAGATAGTTGTGCCTAAATATATAAATATGTCTTTACTTATTTGTATATACCTAAAGTGTTTTCGTGTTGTGAATAAACTTTTCAATGACCTCTCTTCTAATACATAATACAGGAATATGACCTTAACTCAAAAGCCTCGATAACGGCTCCCACAAACTGTAAATAGACCGCACCCAAACCAAACCATCGTGTTATTTGACTCTACGGTAATGCTAGTCATTTCAGCTGAAATTGGCAATATCATATGTGTATAGTTATACATAAATTGACTTTTTTTTTAATTAACTTATTTAAAGATAAAGTAAAGTTTTATTTCTTGATTACCTCTTACTTATAGCCTTCAATAAATATGTCTGTGATAAATTTAGAATCCGTTGACGTTAACTGTTTGACGAATTTCTTTTCCATCCCATTGGGGACATATTTAAACAACATTAAGAAAATATATCCATGAGACTTCCAGTGCGAGGGCTACAGATGGGCCGAGTGGTCTAGGTTTGACCCTACCCCCTCCCCTGCGGAAGTCGTTCATTGGCTTACTGATCCTACTTCGATGTACCGTTCACGGGCCAGATTGATTGGTTGGTTGGTGTTTTTACGCCGAACTTAACGGCATTTCACTTATAGGACGTCGATGTATTCCAAAAATAATTGACACCAGCACAACCAAGATGTGAAGCATTTCCATACTGTTGGAAAGTTAATTTTCCTCCAGTGCTTAGTAAAGACAGCATTGCTACTCTTCAAACAAACTGCCCTTAGCCAGAGGGCCGGGCCAGTTCGAGTCCGTGTCTGTCGATCCAAGGTCATGAGTGAGTCAGTCCCACGATTATGCTCCGGGACATGTTGCACTTAAATGGATTTTATATTTTGTATTTTCAATGTGAAAGAAAACCATCTGAAAACCTCCTTCGCAAAAGATATATGCACTTCGTATGATTCTTTATCTCGTATCACAGGTCTAGCCTGTGTCGGAGTAACAATCGTATTCTCGCGACAGTGTCCATAGTGTTTGTTTGTTTGTTTGATTGGTGTTTAACGTCGGACTCAAGGGTATTTCACTTGTATGACGACGGATTGTCTATTTCACACTGTACACTGCCTTATTACCGTGGAAAACCGGGAGGAAACCTCGTAAAAACCACCCCCGCGATTTCCGGAGCTACACCACGTGACTCGCACATATATATATATACCTGACTCAAACCCGTGAATGGTAATTCGAAGCATGTTCAGTTCAGGAAGCGCATTCGCTACCACTGAGCCAGGGCCGCGGGCCAGTGTCCATTGTGGACGAGACTATGATAACTCAATGTCTCGACGTAGGGATTAGAATCGATTATAGTTTAAATGTCTGAGTAATACAGCCGAGGAGGATGGGGATTTAACCTAGAGCTATAGCTGAGAGAACTCTGTCAGGCAATCGTTTTTTTGTCTCGGAACACTTTTAATTTAGATTTTATGCGTTTTATTGTTTATTCCCTTATGTGCTAGTCAGCTAATCAAGTGGTATATCCGTTTGTTCGTCGGCCACTTATTTCTGAACCTTATCATTCTCCGTCAGGTTCCTAATGCGTCAACATCTTTAAGGATGTAACTTATTTATACATATTATTGTTCAAACATAAGTTTGAGTGTTATTAATTCAATTATTTAAATTAGCTGGTGATTACCCACTTGGTCATCCATAATAACACAATAAATACAGGTAATCCAGTACAAACGGTACCGGATTTACCTATAGGTTTAGACAAACTGAAGTCTAGGACCTCAAAATCTTGGGCCTCCAGCCGAAGTTTATAATATAGGAAGCCGGATGGCCCATCGGACTTCGTCGTATAGGGATTTTTTCTAGGAAAGGGTTGATTAATAAGGAGATGAAAGGCGGTCAGTGAGGAGTAACAGGAGGCGACCACAGGGTCAGCGATAATCACAAAGAAAAGGCACTACAGGGGCATAGAGTAACGGTCAGTTGTAATGCGCATTGTTCACCCTAATATAATGAACTCCTGACATCTTAACTTCGATCAAGGTTTTGAGGTGTCATGTGTGTTCTAAAGATGGTATGTTCATTGGGTGGCATTATGACTTACTAAATAATTCAATCAATCAATCAATCATTCAACGATCAAACAATCAAGTAATCAATTAATCATCCCATGAATCAATCAATAAATCAATCATAATATTTCCGTTCACATTTAGACAATTATAATAGCAACCAGTTATCTTTTCACAATTGCTCTAGCTTCGTGTTCGGCAGTTGGTATTAATTAATAACTAGCCTCCTATCTTTGACGCTTTGGGGGGGGGGGGGGGGGGGGGGGGG
>JARFOD010129349.1:0-13912 GCA_031763545.1 Mopalia muscosa
CTACTCACCCTCCCGCTGCACCATAACTTGGTGATGTATGGGGAGTTACCAATATCTAGACTTCCTCTTTCTTTGAGTTCCTCTAAGGTCAAGTTGCCAAGTACTGTTAAAATAACACAAACATATATTTTTATACTGCTTTATATTTATCTAAGTAGTTGGACTGTATAATGTACATTTTACACCGGATTATTTCATTGAAGATCTGAAAATTCTGTGAGTTTCCTGGGCAACTGTATGACTCTATCTTCGCTGTCCAATATAAATTAACAGGACATATGATTTACACACAGAAAAGGTACACTGGCCATGGACATAATTCATGGTTGTAAATTTATTAGTTTTCCCCTCCTGTCAAACAAAACAACCTACATGATATAAAAACATATTAATGTGATATGTAAGTGAACAAATGGATTGTCAGTAACGCTTAAGCAGTTTTGAAAATAGAATGAACACAGACTAGTTTCTTGGGAGAGGCTGTGGAATACTGATAGTTCAAAAGTAACTGAATTGCAATTAATAGAAACTGTACACAGTTTAGTTAGTATATGTTGTGCGTTTTGTGACTGTGGTCTCACTTTAATTTCAACCTCTATGGTCTAGCGTTTAATCGGCTGGGACTTAAACCAGGACCATGCCGTGTCGCATTCAGTAAATTACAACTGTAAAATGAACCAGGGCTGTGCATTGGTGTCGTATAGCTGCAGATAAATGCCATTTGATTAAAATATATATATCTAATTATTCGTACACGGATGGTGCTTTCCATTTTAATTTCAAACACATTACACATATACATATTTTTTTATCGACTGAATTGTCCCATAAGTGTGGCATACACTATAACTCCATCACGTAATGTGAAGTATCGGATTAAACCAAAATCTGCTGTCTGCATTGTTCAGCTAGATGTAGGCCCTATTACTTGAACCAAATTTTTAAAAGCCTTTCTTCTTATTAAGTTTATTAAAAGTAATAAAACATATTTGTTGTGTTACTTTCAATTAAAGGTAAAAATTGGTCCAATGTTTAACAAAACAAGATGACCAAAGCACCGGTCATTCGAAATATTTTCCCATCTACTACATATATATACTTATTGAGAATAAAGCCCATTTGTCTCACATCGTATACCGAAACACTGCATGGACTTTGAATAATGTTCTTGTGTCAAACAATGTATTATGTACTTTTAATGTTGCGAAATTACAGAAAAACTGTAAAACCATTGTCATTAGAAAGTCCAGCAATCAACTACATATATCGGTATATACTTATTGGGATTAGATCTGGAGAGAAAATGATAAATCTATCACTTTTGTCTCACAACATATACTGTTCTGAATGTTCAACAAAACATCACCTCTGGGAACGCTCCAAATATAAAAGGGAGATAACAAATGTCCAGTTTCATTCTAATCGATTTGACAATTCTTGGTGGAAATCTACCACGCGACTATGGCATAGATACATGTCTGACTGATTTATTGTGGGTTTCTGGTAAGTTCGGTAACCATACGCTTAGCGTTAAAACCTAACGCTTTCAATCCTATAGATGATGGAGGCTTAAATATTTATACTTAATGAGCTTTCAGTCAGTTAATAATGATACATCAAACTTGAAATCTCTTATCCGAATACAGTCGTGTTCTTAGGGATTGCTCCTTGCTTTCAGTGGCCAAAATGATTCTATCCTTACATGCACAAATTAGTGATAGTTTGTATCACCCGGGTAAGGTTTTGAAAATGCCTGTATATTTGAGAGCTAGTCACATGTACAGCAATGAGTTATTGCAATGGCGTTAAGGACTCTACCGCTAGTCAGGGGTAAAATTTCGACTTTTTTTTTTTGTTGCCTTTCTGAAATCTTCTTTTGATAATCTTGATAATGCAAAAAGTTTGACAAAAAAATGTATTATTTTAGAATGTTTTTTTTTAGATTTAAATTGTAAAATTCGGGCTTCAAAGATTATGCATATCGAAGGGCGGAAGGGATTAACGAGATTATCTCCCTTCGACTGACTACCTGCTGACTATTACCACAAACCAATTAGTGAAAGGTCCACAGATCAATTACATTTTCGTTGGGGATGTGTATTTGAGCCGAACTGTAGACTGGCAAACAAATGTTTATGGGTGGTAGAACACACATTTATACGGACTACTCACGCCTTCAATATGTCTCATACTCTTACTCATTAACAAAGGTGTGAATGTAATAATCTGTGATGCCGACGTCTGTAAGATTTTGGAGCAAAAACTGCCGTTTAAAGACATAGTTTTAAAATTATGTACTAACAAAATTAATGCAATAGATAAAACTCAATTTCGCCTTTTCTTTCAATTGTAAACAAGCATGTTGTTAATTAAATTTATTGGAGTAATCTTGAAACAAACCCAAGTTCGATCACTTACATCTGTTTAGGCTGTTTTCTCAGCTTTCATTTTTCTTGATTTCTTTGAAATTTGGCACAGACAATCTTGAAGCCATTATCTAAAAAACCGTCTTGCATATATTTTTACATATATTTTTATCAATTGTTCAAAAACTAACTGGAATTTCGAAAATTCCTATGACTGTTTTTTTTAGTTTAAACACCGGTCTACACAGACATCCAAGTTTGGAGAAAAAAATCTCAAACCATCTCAGAAAAATAAAAGTTACAAACAAGGGTCTGTTTTAATTTGACGTTTTCTTTTATTTTTGTTATTATAAATTAAAAGGAATCAAAATATGACATTATATTTAGAATCTTGAAATCCTCTGCTTTCTAAATATATATGATGTTAATATAATCATCCTTTGAAAATACCCGCAAAAGCCACGAAAAGATAAGAGTCGCATTTTTTTTACTCCTGACTAGCGGTAGAGTCCTTAAAACTGACTGAAGTGCCAGAAATGGACGATTGAAGTTTCGCGACTTGAATTGGATCATGGGAGGCTCCAATTTAACTGTTGGTAATTAGAATTTCGATTTTTTTCACCAACATACAGTTTAAATACCAAACTTCTAATCCAAGCAATACATACAAAATTAGTTCATTTTGAGCCCAAGGGGTCCAGCAAGATCATAAAGCGTGAAGCGTCACTGCAGACAAACACATGCTACAAAAAACAAAATCTACAAGTTGTGTACACAGTGTTATATATATTTACAGTTACAGTGCTCGGTTCCTCCTGTATTAGTCTACACTAAATACATATAACTCAGTTAGAGTTTTATCGATTCTCCTGCATTCGCCTACATTGTATACATATCACTCAGTTAAATTAGTCTATACGGTAAAGTTACAAATGAAGTTTACTGTTGTGTAACTATTCAGATGCCAGTCGATCCTATGTTTTGTATTAAGTACTTTGATGTGGCAGGTAAAACAACATTTCAACACCTGATGTTTTTTTGTTACTTGTAGGAGAAGATTATAAATTACAGATACATTATGATCCGTATTCAGATAACATATTCATATCAGGCCGTGTTCTGTCTATTTAAGTTGAGTGATCCCTAGGACATATTTCACGTTCGATCCAGACTGTGTCCTGTCTATTAAGTTTAGTTATCCCCCGGCAGTTTTTCACGTTTAGTCTGTCATTTTGACACAGATGTATTCAATTCACGCGCTTAATTAACCCCAATTCGTACCCTCTCACTGGCATATGATAATCTATTTATTTGTTTTTATTTATGATACTCCTTCAAACAAGCATATAATTATGTTAAATTGTCTGGAAAATACATAAATAACACTTTTCTGTCGGGTAGGCTCCTATAGGTGACTAAATTATTAACTGTGATATAGGACCTACTACCTAAACAAGTAAATGAGGATACTTTGTTTTGGTTAAACTCTTTCAATAATTTTTGTGCCTTATAGACTCCAGCTGACTAACCTTCGATTTTGTAGAAGGCCGGGCGGCTGAGTGGTCTAGATAGCCTGCATTTACTGCTGGCGATTCGGTGCCTAACACTGAGGGTCGTGATTTCGATTCCCTGATGGGTTTCAACTTACACAATTTTCTGAACAGGTATATGTTCTAACTAAGAAAGTGTTATACGAAAATACTGTTAAACTCTTCCGTTTAAACTTTGTCAGTAAATGGATTATACTTTGATAGTATTGAACTGTCTAAGAACTCTATAAACTTTGGCTAAACTTTATTCTTCCTGATATTGTTTTATTATCCCGCAAGGTAAATTAAATTCTTTATCTGACAATAACGAATTTATTTATTTAAATGGAAAGTGAATTTTATTCAGTATTTATAAATATAAAAGACAATAATATCGTAAAAAGAATGCTTTATTGACCCCTGACTCACTCCACTGACCAGTTACCAATGTATAGATTATCCATTAAATACATTAACCAACACATCACGTCAATTATTTCTATTATTAGGCTAATTTATAGGTTTTCTTTAAAGATTCCAACTTATGTTTCTTGAGTGTAAGAAATGCAGTTGTTGGTTTCTATTTGTGCTCAAAATTGTTGATTTTTGCTGAATTTCCCCATTAAAATTTGAATTGATATATGCAAATTAGAAGTATTAACTTTTACAGATGAACGATTTAACTGCTACGTAAATATCTGGAAATTATACTTGACTAATCGATATCATTTCATATTACAATACACTGCATTCAAAACAGGATTTAGTATCTTATGTCGTTTAGTTCCACCTGCTTCCTCACTCGCAGTGTATTTGACATTAGGTTCTGTTAATTCCAACAACACTTACACTATTAACTGGCGATTAAGCAGTTTGAGACAAATGAAAAGCTTAAGATATCTCAAATATATGTTTATACGCGAATCAACAGTTTGGCATGGTTTTCTTTCGGGGCAATTCTTATCAGCTGTATATTGGATATCCTGGTTGCCAATATATATATATATATATATATATATACTCACTAACGTTGATTGGTGTTTGTCACAGACTTATCACAGCTTAGATGAAATTCCACTGACATTTGATACGGTCAGCTCTTGTCAATTTTATAGCAAAACTGGTATATTTCACAATAAATATATATACATAATTATTTGTGAAACATACATAGAATGGGCCAATTAAATATTATAAACAAATTTTGAGAAAAAAAACCCATTACTTTACTTCAAAGAATTAAGCATGAAAGAGGTAAACCTGTTGTTAAATACATTTTACCTGTTTTCTTTGCTTTTATTTTTCAATGTACCGTACTTGGATAATGCCTACTTCTCGGCTGTTATTATACCTGCAGAACTGATTTTTGGGCACTTTTCATCTCAATCTATAAAACTAAAAAACGGTTATTCAGAATTTAATATCTTTTTTCGTTTTTTTAAATATAGTTATAAGAGGTTAAAATTTCACTATTTTTACTTTTTGTTTCAAAATTTTGGACCTACAACACAATATTGCACGAAAACTAAGACAAACGGGTTATAACTGAAGTCCCGTTGTGTCATACGTAGATGTAATGTTGAACACTTGACGTAAATGTCGTAAGAGAAGTAGCAATTGTAAAAGAGGCAGCAAAACAAATTTTTTTTTCTGTTATCTTTTGAAAAAATAATGTAATTATTATTGTTCTGCAGAAAAAGACGATGAAGAATACATATATATGTGTTGCAAAATTCACAGTAGTTTAAATACAAAACTTTGAAATGTAAAAACACTCACTAGGAGGACTGTAGAGTATCGTTAAATTCGAGATTTTACACAATCCAAAGTGGAGCTACTTCTTTTGTTCATTTAATTAACGTTACACTTAAAACATACTTTTCGTTTGACATTTTCGACTGGGCCCCTTAAATGAAAACCATAGGGCGTATCTTTTAATAAACTGTTATGTTCGCTTTTCCATTATGCAAGTATCTGAGTGTCTCTTATCATCTTGACGAATGTTAAGTCTAAACTGCCAGGTCATACGAACTGAGTAACATCTGTCACATGGTTATCTTGTCATCAAAATCCGCGGATGGTGGGTTCTTTTGGAAGTACTCACTGCGCTGAGTAGGAGGGTCTTCTCGCTTAAGGTGTTGCTAGACGTCTTTGGGTGATTTTTGAGGAAAACATTTTCTCTAAATCCATTCTGACACAATAAACCAACAGCAGTGAGTCTTCTCTGTTGCGATAAACACATAAACACCCATCACCTTGTCCATGGCTCACTGGTAAACTTAAATTCAATGACTTCAATTTAGCTAAAAAGTTACTTTTTCACCATCATAAATTTTATATGTTTAATTCAAAAGAAAAATAATAAAATTTGTGTCCACTCTGAGCCAATGGGGTCAAAAAAGACCTTAAGGGTGGCTAGACTAGTTTTAGTGTTGACGGGGTTTCAAGATAGTAGTGTTTGTTTAAAATTACTCGGAAACAATAATGCATTAAAACAAACTATCTAAACTAATAAAGCTAACCATACCATTAGCTCTTAAGTATTTCTGCATGTAGAGACGATAGGGGTGAAAGATAAATCCTATTAAAATGGCATAAAAACATGCCATGAAACTTAATATAGAAGAAAAACTTGAAATGTGATATGAAACGTCTTCAGAAACCGTTATTAAATCGGCAAAATACCACAGAGGTCAAGACATTTCATTTATTAACATATTATAATTATATGTGACCTGCTCAAGCAAACTACCGAGTATGCTGTAAATGAATGGGTTAGAGTTTTGACATAGGCCTACAGATGGCATTTAAGGTCAATATTGAGATTTTAGCGAAACTTAACTGAAGCACTCAGGGAAAGTTTTGTGTCATTTAAGGTTAGGTTGCTATGGACTTTGAATATTTGTCTTCCCAAAACAATTATCGAACTTTAAAACCGGTTATCTATGTTGTATCTGATACAGAGGCCGCCCTAGTCGCACTTGAAAAGCTATATAAATTGGTATGTTCTGGATACATTATAGCATACAATATATCATATCAAAGGTAATCCAAATTTAAATATACCAATAACTCAATTTTGATTTTGCGCGACTTAGTCCGTATCTGGCTGGAGTGGGTCACCTGTTAACAAATATAAATAAATACAGTGCTAGAATCCTGCCGCTTGGAAGTCCGCGGGATGAGCAACAACCCAAACCTGTTTACCGGGGCTGCAGTCAAATTTTGATCTTATTGATATTGTTCTAAGTTGAACCGCTTTTTTGTTCTATTCAATTCCATTTGATCAGGCAGTGTATTACATATAATTTGGCTTAGAAAAACAAATTCAGACGACTGAACCAATTCTTGAGAATTAGTAATACAGAGGGATAATTAATGTCATTTGACATTAAAAAAAATCAATTTTCTGTTGATTTCAATCAATTAATGTATCTAAACATGTTTCTCGGGTACATTTGAATCGATTTTTTGGCTTTTGAAGTTAAAATTATTTTCAGAACTGTTATTTTAATATCAATATCAGTGCGATTCAGAGCAATTTAAAGTAAATGAAAACCCTGCGTTATCTTTGCATTTTAAAAAAATGTATCCACTATCAAATTTATTTTACTTATTGCGTTTGTGCATTCACTGATTACTTTTGCTTTCAATGTCAAACGCCAACTACTTTTAAACCAGAATGCTGCTCTTTTGAAACTATTTATGTTCGAGTTCTGATCAATGCTTTTTTTGGTTAAGTTAATAACTGAGACAAGATAAATATATAAAACTAAACACAAATACTGTGCATGTACTATTTTGTTATGTACATGGTACAAAAGAAAGTATATCCAAGAAGCTATCAATATTAATTTACATTCTCTTGTAGCCATTTACGTTTCAATTCTGATAAATACTTTTCTTTGGATTGAACAGATAGTCGTTTCTGAAATCGATGATTTTCAACCTGTCTTGGATGTCTGTATTGGAACCAGTTTAAATTATCGACATTTTGAATCAACGCTCTTTTTCTTAAAGTTTGTTCCAAACAGTTTAGAGGGATAGGATCAAAAGCGTCGTCAAACTTGTTTGCAAATAGCTCATGGCGGTCTTTGAGCCAGGGTAAGTCTCTGGCACCAAACACACACACACTTCTTCTCGTCTCTCCTTGACACCAAATACTATCCAGGGACCAAAGAACTGCTTTGGCTAGATGAGTACCTTCCAGGTGACGAATCTCTACGTCACTACCTCCTGGTGTCCATGGTAACGAGTTCAATGTCGCCCAAACAATTTCCTCCGGAGGTGATATATCTTGAATCCACTTTAAGAAAAGTTGAACGAAATCATCATTGAACATAAAGTTGACAAACTGCCTGTAAAATAATCCATATGTACTGCCCTTCCGTATGGTTATCTTGTATGGAAACTGTTCCTTGGTAGTGTTAGTCTTTACGACGTGGTTATCAATGATCTGTACTTTCCGAAGAATTCCATTTAGTCGAAAAGATGTCAAGAAATAGCTCTCAATATCATTTTGACCTTGAAGAAGCTTTAGAATCTTTACCATCTCAAGGTTAGTTTTAAGCGGGAAATCCTGTCCCGCTAAATTAATATAATATTTCCATGGTTTGCTGTGTTTCAAGCAAAGCCTCATCAGCTCTAACTCCACTTTAATATGGGCGAAAGAAGAGTAAACCAGGTTCAGCGATGGTTTCACTACATATATATTGTCAAAACACATAGCAATTTTGTCGACGACATCATGAACTGTTCTGTCCGATTTCTGGTCCACATGGATACAGTAGGCGTTATGTGGTCTATAAATTGTTCGCAGTAACTGTTCAAACTGAGTTGGGTTTTTGTGGAGTTTAACAGAAAAAGCAAGAGGGAAACTTTCTTCTTCTAATGTAACAGGATATACGTCATATTCATGATATTGTCTTAATAGTGTGCAGTTATCCAACAGATAATTTAGTTGACATTTTGGGAGATCTCTTTTAGGGTCAGCTTGTGGTACTGTTGTATTCTCCCCTCTGTAGAATTCTGGACATTGAGCTGTTAGCCGTGTCCATGGCCTGTGACCACAGCCGCCTTGCTTCTGAACTTTTACATGTGTCGCTTGAGATATAGAATGATTTGAATCCGCAAATTTTAAATTTGTGGTCACTCCTTGTGATAATCCTTGTTTTGTAAGAGTCGGTACACACGTTTGGAAGAAGCGCAAATCCACGTTACTGGAAGCCAAGAGAAACCCCAGAGCTATAATGGCCGTGAGAATAATGCATCTATAATTCCAATAGGTTTTCATCATTTATGGAACTGACATTCTGAAATACAACACAAATACCTTTATAATAGTAACAGGCCTAAAAAAAAACCTCAGTTCTCTTCCTCTGATTTGCAATGTTAACTGTTCATTTACACACTAGAGATTGAACGAACTGGCATTCCTCTCACGATAACCAGAAGGTCAATATTACTTGTAAAGTGGTCTACATGTCTGGGTTTGGGTGGGGTTTTTAGCTGCTTTTACCGATAATATGCATTAAGTATGTCTGTACGAATTGCCCTTGAGTTGCCTCCACTGGTTATCTTTAAATCACGATAGCCCTTTTTGGCGATATTATTTCATGAATTCTGACTTGGACCAACTTTACCATTTTTAGACAATCATAGAATATAGGGCTGTTATTTTCTCTTAAAATTGTGAAATATTTTGATACATAAATTCAGCTTTTGTCAGCACTGTTTATAAGTTCTTTGGGATAATTTAATGGTTATTAAGAAACCATTGCAAAGAACAGTTTGTATTTCACGAGTCACACAAAGGAAGTTTGTTTGTGTGTTTGTTTTGTGTTTACCGCGGTTCACATGACGGCGTACAAGCTTTATGGGTAAAGGAACCCACCCATGATGACTCCGACATCAAACAAAGTTAAGACAGCACAAAAACAGGACGAACACAGGACAGAATACAATATCACAAACAGATCGGCTTCATATTGACTTTCAGTTCCGAGAGTAGTAGGGTAACTGAAAGCCCCTCCCAACCCTCCGCTAATGTGAATAAGGAAAGCAATTCTGGTAGAGTTGATATATTCCTGGCATTATATATATAATGCTATTGTCGATGATTCATGTAAAATCTGAAGGGCAGCTGGTGGTGGTCTTCCGATTGCCTCCGTGTTCTCAGATATAGCGAGCAACACAAAGCTTATCTGCTTGAGGTGCCTTTGTTTTATGTCAGGTATTTGTCCTGTCATTGTATGTTACCAATGACGTAATGAGGCTGACACGGCGTCATATCAGTGAAATAAACTTGAGTTCAGCATTACACGCCAGGGAACGGAACAAAATTAACCAGTCTTTTTTTCTATCGAGGATTTTGTACAGTGAAATTTGAAAACTATAAATATTGTTCTAGTACATAGTCTAAGGGATAAACCACGAGACGCAAAGCATTAGTCCTTTTATTATTTATCAAATGTTGAATAATGCTTACTTCTGCTCCCATGAAAAATGACCTCTTAAATGACCCATCTTAACGATGTTATAGACAGTCACAAAACTTCGGGCTATTTTCTTTTAAAATTCTGATTAGTTTTCGATACACAAATACAGTATTTTTGCTGTGCTGTTTATTAGTTCTATGTGCTAATTTAATGAACCATAACCCTTCTGATTCTACGAATCACACATGCAAAATACTTCATGTTAAATGCTAGTTTGTTTTTAATTATTTATATCAAACATAAAGTCGTAAATCAGATGATTGTGTTCACGTTTTTGTTGCCAAGTTGGCAAGTTAAGAACAGCATCGAAACATGATGACAAATGACCTATGTGAGGTGTGCTAGTATGGTCTTTGTGATGTGTGCTGAAATGGTATCTTCTGTTGCGTGTCCTTGTATGGTCTTTCTGATGTGTGCTGAAATTGCCTCTTTTGTTACGTGTTCTTGTATGGTCTTTGTGATGTGTGCTGAAATTGCCTCTTCTGTTGCATGTGCTTGTATGGTCTTTGTGATGTGTGCTTGAATTGCCTCTTCTCTTAGTGTGATTGTATGGTCTTTGTGATGTGTGCTGAAATGGCCTCTTGTGTTAAGTGTGCTTGTATAGTTTTTGTGATGTGTGCTGAAATTGCCTCTTCTGTTACATGTCCTTGTGTGGTCTTTGTAATGTGTGCTGAAATTGCCTGTTCTGTTACGTGTGCTTGTGTGGTCTTTGTGATGTGTGCTGAAATTTCCATTTCTGTTGTGTTGCTAGTATGGTCTTTTTCATGTGTGCTGAAATTGCCTTTTCTGTTGTGGGTGCTAGTATGTTTTTTATGATGTATGCTGAAAATGCCTTTTCAGTTGTTGTGCTAGTATGTTCTTTTTGATGTGTGCTGAAATAGCCTCTTATGTTATGCGTGCAAGTATGGTCTTTGCGATGTGTGCTGAAATTTCCTTTTCTGTTGTGGTGCTAGTATGTTCTCTTTGATGTGTGCTGAAATAGCCTTTTCTGTTGTGTTGCTAGTATGGCCCTTGTAATGCATGCTGAAATTGCATTTTCTGTTGTGTTGCTAGTGTAGTCTTTGTGATGTGTGCTGAAATTGCCTTTCCTGTTGTGTTGCTAGTCTGGTCTTTGTAATGTGTGCTGAAATTGTCTTTTCTGTTGTGCTGCTAGTATGGTCTTTGCGATGCGTACTGAAATTGCCTTTTCTGTTGTGGTGTTAGTATGGTCTTTGTGATGCGTACTGAAATTGCATTTTCTGTTGTGATGCTAGTGTGGTCTTTGTGATGTGTGCTAAAATTGCCTTTTCTGTTGTGGTAAAAATGTGGTCTTCGTGATGCGTGCTGAAATTGCATTTTCTGTTGTGTTGCTAGTGTTGTCTTTGCGATGCGGCTGAAATTGCCTTTTCTGTTGTGATGCTAGTGTGGTCTTTGTGATGCGTGCTGAAATGGCCTTTTCTGTTGTGTTGCTAGTGTGGTCTTCGTGCTGGAATTGCCTTTTCTGTTGTGTTGCTAGTGTGGTCATTGTGATGTGTGCGGAAATTTTCTTTTCTGTTGTGTTGCTAGTGTGGTCTTTGTGAAGTGTGCTGAAATTGCCTTTTACTGTTGTGTTGCTAGTATGGTCTTTGGGATATGTGCTGAAATTTCCTTTTCTGTTGTGATACTAGCATGTTTTATGTGATGTGTGCTGAAATTGCATTTTCTGTTGTGTTGCTAGTGTGGTCATTGTGATGTGTTCTGAAATTTCCTTTTCTGTTGTGTTGCTAGTATGTTTTTTGTGATGTGTGCTAAAATTTCCTTTTCTGTTGTTTTGCTAGTATGTTTTTTGTGATGTATGCTGAAATTGCCTTTTCTGTTGTGGTGCATGTTCTTTGTGATGTTTTTTGTAATCAACGTCATCGTAAAAAACAAAATCAAAGTGTAATAACATAATGTTTAAATAACTAAACGTGTCATTGAATGGCAGTGAAACGTCACTTTAACGAATGAGAAATCCTGGTATATCATCAAGATATAACTAATAAATCACATAAACTCTCATTCTATACATTTAGTCATTCCATTCTCAAATGTCCTATCTGAAATTTTGAAACAACTATACATGTTCACCTTTTCTTTTCTTTTTTTTCGATTCCTTTAACATTTACATTATTACAATATCTCCGTTTCTATTTTATTATTTAATGTCTTAATGAGCTTTCGGCAGATATTTCATATTAAATTGATTATTTTTGTCACAGAAAATGGTGATATATTCGTAGAAATGGTTTTATTAATAAAATGGCTTAATAAAATAGTAAGTTGGGATTTTTGTGTGTGTCGCAGACTTTGCTACGAATCGATAAGAGAATCGAATAATTTCAGAGATGATATTCAATCATGGGACCAAAACTCCATCATTATGTAGCTGATATAAGAACCCGGCTTACCTTTAGGCGACAAATATAAATCCCAATACCGTAGGTTATTTAATTACAGCTGATTAAAGTGTACGACCGCTGTCAAGCTTGTGGATGGTGCTGTTTCAGACCGGCATACAAATATAACAGGTTCTATGTCATCATCTCCGGCACCTCATCCACACAGCCGGGGCTGATTAAAACTGGACAGGTGCTCGTCAATGAGAGAGTTGTCTTTGTGAAGCTATAGACTTGTTTACCAGAGAAATGCCGATGTCTCGGTTGACGAGGCAATTTTTAAAAAAAGTATCTTTACTTGCATTGCCTGTGGCCATAACACGTCTATTCGGATGACGGATTTAAGCTCGTGTCAGAAAGAGGACGATATGGACCGTTCAATGTCAGAATTAGTGAAGTTTTAACAGATCTGCTCTTCCATGCATGACTATATTGTACTTTTGCAATTCCTAAATTAAGATTGATTTTATAAACATCTTTAGATCTATTATTTTTTTAGCACTGTGTTTTTTAAGATACAACTGGTTGGGGATGACTTCCTTTCCTGTCCAATTTCTGTTTAATTAATTGATTAGTTGATTAATTGATTAATTGATTGATTAATTAATTGATTGATTGATTTGGTTGCTTGATTGGTTGGTAAGTTGATTTATTGATTGATTGATTAAGGAGTGATTGATTGATTTATTGACATAAAACAATTGCTTTGTGAAAATCATCAACGTTCTTGACATCCAATCTTCTATACATGTATTCTTTAAGTTGATAATCTTTTTTTTCCAATAATAGATATTTTCCGTATATATGTCAAAAGCCGTGTATACAGATTTCTACACAGCCGCAAAATCAAATTTTTACCTACTCAGTTAACCAATTTCAACAAAGACATGACGACTGATATGGATTTTCAACTTCTGGATATAATTGAAAATCCATATCAGTCGCCATGTCTTTCTAATTTACCAGCTTCTAAATGCCACTCAAACAAGACAATTTCAACAAGTAAACAACAATTGGCGCTAGGGGGTTTTCTGCGCAAATATGTGTTTTGTTTGTTTGATTAGTGTTTAACGTCGTACTCAAGGGTATTTCACTTATATGACGACGGACAAAAATACAGAACA
>JARFOD010129360.1:0-13912 GCA_031763545.1 Mopalia muscosa
TCGATCACGTGTCTAGTGTCGTCACACTCGGGTCAATTCCCAGTTCCTCGGCTTCAGAGCAGGGTAAGCCAGGGGAATCGCGTGACCATCATGGGTGACAAGGCTTCAGAAAAGCAAATTAACAAGCTGCTATTTTAATTTAAATCACCCTTGCGTGTCAATTGGGCCGCAAACAGGTACTATAGACTGACGTATATTCATTTATTTTTTTTATAGACACACCCCATTCTGATACATTGTTGAATCGTTTCTGTAAGACAGTAAAATAGCTGCACTGAAAATGTTCGATGCGGGTTTTTTAAAATTAATTGTTGCGAAGCTGGATAAAAAAAATATATTTCTTTCTTTTCACATATTTGTATGCCAAAAACACATTTTATATCCAAATAATAATCGTCTAAATTCATCATGACTGTCACCCAATATTTGGGGAATCAAAACTCGCAGTTTTGTCGAAAAATTTAACATTATGGTATGAAGTTTCGCTTTCGGTTTATACTTATAAAGTCGGGCTAACCCGGGGAAGTCGCGCGAACGCAGCCCGGGTAAAGGAAACCTCCTTTGTAGCCACTGGCAACAAACAAACACAAAACAGGACAATCGCAGGGCGTTATACAAATACATAATGAAGTGACCGGCTTTGTGTTGCCCTTAGCTATGAGAGCACCAGGGCATCAGGAAACTCCTCCCCAATAGTCAGGTAGATAACTGTTGGAATAATATTTCATTTAAATCGGGCACTTATTAGTGCGATAATAACACAGTGTTCTTGTGCAGCTATCCACAGTCAATATTAATTTGACTGCATCATTTTGGGAATCTGAATGCTTATGCCATAGTTGTTTTAACTTGTTACAAAAATTCCATAGTGTGATATTGTTGTAACTGTTGTTGATAATTATCCTATTTTGGTTGACATCAAACACTTAGTAACCCACTAGTATGTCAAAACGTCTTTTGCTACTTACCTGTACATAGAATTCTTTTTAACAAATGTTGAATATTTAAAACAAATACTGAATTTTTTTTTACAAACATGTGAAATTATTGAATATATTTTTAAATAAGTGAACATTTAAGCATTGTAGCTGCGGCAAATAATTTAATAAGGCCTTTGTACGAGTAAACGTCGTGTATATTTCTTTCGTGGGAGTGAACGATTAGTGGAGTGATATGATGGCACTCAAGCACCAGTATAAAGGTAAGAAAAGCCGATTGTGACAGTAAAATTTGCCTGGTAAGATATTTATTTATTTATTTTTTTGTGCATATCGAGTGTCTGATCAACAGGATTAAATCCCACAGAACATTGGCGAGTGGTATACTGGGCAGTAAATATATTCAGAAAACCTTCCGCAGGTTGCTGGCATACCAACCCAACTACGGTCCACGAAATGGAACCTGGGGACCCCAGAGGTGACGGGAAATGTGGGCCAGAAGCAAACACTTTCTATAAAGCGTTCACTCTAGACCACACCGCTCCCGTAATATCCACCACATATAGTGGTTGTTGTTGAAATTGTGCTTTTATGGCCGCTTCCCGTGATGGATTTCGCGGCCCGTCAATCACATACTTTATTATTTTAAGAATATTATTTTACAAAAATGTGTTTATTTAATATACATTGCGATATATAGTGGCTCTCGTTTAATAGCTTTTATATTATCTATCTTTACTGTAGAAGACATCCATGCCGGTATTGTGGATAATACGATGTCATTATAAAACATGTGTTAGTATAAAAGATCTAACCACATATCAAAAATAATACCACAACGAAGAAGCAAGCTTCTTGATAGGATAACAGTCTTTTATTCTGTATGGTTTAGTCAATGATATTATAACCGCTTTTCCCGACTCTGAATATAAATATAGACTTCAACTTCAACTTCAACTTGCGAGCAGCAGACTCGGTCATGTTTATGGACGTCATAAATTCCAGTAATGACCTACTATAAATCTTCGTTAATTGAAAACACATTGTATGTATTACTACCATAGTCTGGATTCAACTCTAAATGCAATTAACAAAGAGTATCAGTGTTGTTTACATTGCTACAGAAATTCCATATTTTTGTCTTATTTTTCACAGTTGTGTGGGTGGTATAACCATGTTTGTTTGTTTGTTTGTTTGATTGGTGTTTAACGTCGTACTCAAGGGTATTTCACTTATATGACGAGGTATAACCATGGATGTTTTTCTTTATATAAAATTAGTTACAACTTTGACTTCATGCATATAAAAGATACATAATGGATGCTAACAGCAAAACAGTTAATTGCTTCAATTCAATAATTCTACCCTCTGGCTAAAGGGATGTTTGTTTGGAGAGCAGTTTCGCTCTAACTTTAACAGAAAACTTATTTTTTATGGTTGTGCCAGTGTCAAATATTGTTGGAATACACTGTCGTCATACAAGTTAAATACCCATGAATTCTGTATAAAACCCCGATCAACTCATATATTCCTAATATATGTGCTATAAAGAAAGACAATGTTGCTAGTATTCGAACTCTGGTCTCTGGTCAGCAGAACCATGCAGCTCCCCAACCATTTAAGCTAAAGACGCTCACCACAGACATAGATATCCTCTTTAATATGACCCCTCATCCATAACTGTTGACAAACACTAGTTTGGTTACATTTCCCCGGTTATTCAGTATCTAGTTGGAAATTGAAAATGCAAACCAATGTCCATCTCTGTGAACAAAGACCCAAACAAGATTGTCCATAGACATCGAGGTCGCCTGCAAGTCAGGTTTTCATGAGAGAAACAGTTAATGAGATGCAGCCGTCCACAATACGAGTCGTGCCAAATTGAAATCCCACTGATACAGTATTTTCCAAGTATTTACAAGTCAGCGCAAAGTATCAACAAACGAATGTTAAATTTGTTTTTAAAAAAAGAGTTTTATTATTTATATTCATATAAAATGTTCTTTCCGCTAAAAAAAAAAATCACTTGAAGACATAATCTACCAAAACAGGAAAGAAGCTAACTAAATTCAAACATATACTGTAGTAGATTGGTTTGTTGGTTGGGGTTTAATGTCGTACTTCAGTGTATTTCACTTATATGACGAGGTGCCAGCCCAATGTGTGACGAAAACCACCCTCAATACCACTGGCAACAAACAAAGACAAGACGGGACAAATTTACAGCTGTGCAATAAACATATTTATTGGTAATATAATTATAAAATCCCTATGCCGATTTATCGGACGCTGTGGGTATAGATGCCTTCTGTTAACTTATTGCTACCAGCAGAATAATATATATATAATATACTGTATACATGTATACTGTCATTAATGCGTTCAATTGCCAAATAAAATTTTGACCTGTGGAAGCCAAGCTGTGTTATTTTGTCATAATCGGCTTTAATTTGTTCTTTGTTCCAACCATAACAATTTTATAGCATTTGCCAACTTCCCCTTCACTACGGTACTTTGAGTGTTAGGTTCCAGTTGTCTACTTTTATCCGCGATGTCACTGTTGTTCATTTCGATAAACATGTACACTTTGTTTGTTATTTGGCTTTTTGCAAAATATGCAATAGTAGGCCTATTTAGGAGTAAATGTATATGCGCCTCTCTACACAAAAAATCATTGGGAAACGATATATAGTTGTTCCAAAACGTCACCCTCCCCCATCCCTCACCTTTTTAAGAGGCCTGAAATTCTATGAGTAAAATTTAATTGGACATGTCCGTTGACTGAGAAATTAAAATAGATATTTGGATGACACACGTCACACACCACCTCCCCCGCACAATTACCGCGCTCTTCAACAGTACAAAAGAATTGGTATTTGCTGTGTTTTCTGTGAACAACTATTGACGTTTAGGCTTGATTGTTAGTTCTGTGCTAGGGCAAATGCTATTCCTAACTATGATATTAACATCAAACCTGACACTTAAACCTAAGCCTAAACTAAACCTTAACCTAACCCTGAAACCTTACATTACAAATGATGCCAAATCTAACGTGGCGGATTAACTGAAATATAAGTTCGGCACAAACATACTTTGTTTTACCCACACAAAAATTAAATGTTATGTATTAAGAGACATTTGATATTCACGATCATATCCCACCTTAATACGTTCATGAGAAAGCCTTTATATGACAATGCATGTCTTTTCTTTTAATGTTTACAAAGAAACATACGGCAAATAGTACTACCTCCACGCAACTCACAAGGAATTACCGCATGAACTTAACGACATAATTGCATTTCCACATAAGGAAAGATTCTTGTTGCGCAACACAATTGTTCTGGGTGGGGCACACCTAATTCAATTTGCATATATATACCGTATAATTTATATGATATACAGTACCACAGATATAGGTAACGTAGATGCCGAAATGGTTTTCTAAAGAAACGGGGAGGGTATTTTGAGATCACTTAAAGTGTTCAGCAGGTATCTCAAATCACTCAAATCTAACAAGTATTGTGATAATTTAGAATCGGTTTGTGAAATATTGAAGTGATATCTCGAGGCGAAAATCCCCCCGCCACCCCCTTCCTTACGCAAAATGGCCAATTGTTTCCTGACAAGGATATATTGCTTAAGTTTATTGATGTTGGACCAAGCGGATTAGCACTTTTAATAATTAAATCCACATTTTTGTTTCGTTTTCTCAGAAATGGTTTCCAAGAACAAGCTTCTCAGAGTTATCATTCAAAATAGACTGTCGAGTGCACAATGTCAGGAATGACATGAAAGAACTCATGTACCCTGAATTATGGAAGGGTTTAGCAAAACTGTTGGTTTGCAATATAACTATGAACGGTTTGATAGATTCGGCGCGGCTTTAATGATATACTTACTCTCATAGTGATTATACATGTATGTATAAAAGTGAAGCATATTTTCAATTGATTGAAGTCAAACTGCATAAATGGATTACAAATCTAAGTTAAACATCTTATATATCAAACACTTTCATTTAGTGTCTGTCATGTTGAACGTTAATATAACATTCCCCAAGTGCTGTCGCATTGACGATAGAAGCTGAAATTTCACATCTTTCTCCACTCTGTTAAGAACAGAAATTTTGCCATAAAGCACCTTTTTAGCAGGAAAGGGAGAACATTTGTTCTTTAGTATTCAATTTTGATCAAATCAAGAAAATATCTAGCTTTCTGAACACCACAAACGGGTAAGGTTTTAAATACCAATAATTAGGTGAGGCTTAAGGCCATAATCCTTACATCTATTCTCTTTCGTCCCACCTGAGCTAAGAGTTTTTTTTTATATTAGTAAATCAACGTAAACTATCATAACGTTTGGTTGCACTTCGCCGATGATACCTCCTCATATTTTTTTATAGGAAGATAGCTATATGGCGATTAATGCTAACAGTTCATTTTAAAAAAAAACTTTATTGACTTTATTGTTGGTGTTGGATCGTTTTACACAGATAAATCCTGGTTATGTTTTATTCTTCTTAGCTTAAAATAATAACATCAAGTGCATCTAAGTATTTTCAGTTTTGGTGAATATCAATTTGTAGCCTGGAAGAGCCATGGAGTGTTCTAGATCTATTAGCTCATCCTAGAGCAAAGTGGACTCACCCAGACGTTACGATCGATCCCTTCCTGTGTCACTCCTAAACTGGCTAATGTCAATTCGCACTCCCTCTTGAACTGCTCCAGTAGTTCTTAGACATAGACAAATAGCCTTGGATACCGAAGTTTGTTTAGTGTGAAGATTATGTTTAACGTAGTTAAAGGCAATGGTAAATGCTTTTAGCAATATTGCCATACGTGTTAATTGTTTCACACAATGTATGATTCTCTCCTGATGTGTAAACGCATATTTTCTAGCATTACATTGCGTTACTTTAAAGTAAAGGAAAGTCTTTGATTAACCAAAAAACTATAATTGCATCATACCTCCCTTTCATTGGGGGCCCGCTTTCGTGGCTTCGATTATAGCGTGTCTAACTATTAATATAAACAAGCGTTGCCTATTCTTGCAATGCCCTTGTGCAAGTGCTTCTCGTAGAGAAAGACCGCAGCCGTAACAATTTATTCTGAACAACCGTAGTTAAGTTGGCTAGAGCATACAACGGTTCAAGTCCAGTAGTAAATTTTTAAAACGCTTGACTTCTCCCGGAAGTTGTATCTGGGAAAGTCAAACCACCACTAAAGGGATAAAGGCATTGAGCGATATGGCATAATAAGTATCCACTTTCTGTCGCCTGACAATTATTGTAATTAACAAGTGCAGAATATCATCGTTTGATTTACTTGTAATTGTATCAAGTATGCACAATACGAAAATACACGCTTATGTTTTTATTAAGGTGTGTTTAATCTTTTAATGTTGTATGTCCAATTTCAAATGCCACAAAATTAGGATCACGTTATAATTATTGACATACAGTAAAGTAACATACCAAATAAGACTTTCTGGATTGTCTAAGGCATGACACGCAACGTTTCAGTGCAAAAAGTAGTTCCGTTTTCAAGTTAAGTCTTAGCTTGAATTCGATGCTGGTATCTGCACTGAAACGCTACTTGTCAATAAATCCAGTACTTGGAAATCCATAAAGTCCTGTTTGTTAGTAATCATCCCAGCTTCTAAATACCACTTAGAGTAGTGAATGTCCAATTAAAATATGACTTGCAATTTTTAATCGCTCGGTTTAAACTGTCCACTCCTTGTCATACCCAAAACATTATTGTGACGTTATCTTTTAAATCAACACAAACGGTGCTTGTGAAGTTTCTGTATTCGAATTTAAGTAGAATGCACAGGACAAGTTGTATGTCATCGTTTGAACTCCGTGTAGTACCCGATGTACAGAATCGGATATACATTACTGGTTAAATGTACTGTTTGTTAGGTTGGGTTAACTGTGAAACACCTGATGTACATAATCGAGTACACAGGACTGGTAAACTGTACTGTTTGCTAGATTGGGTTAACTGTGAAACACCCGATCTACCGAATCGAGTACACAGGAATAGTTAACCATACTGTTTGCTCGGTTGGGTTAACTGTGAAACACCCAATGTACAGAATCGAGTACACAGGACTAGTTAACTGTACTGTTTGCTCGGTTGGGTTAACTGCGAAACACCCGATGTACAGAATCGAGTACACAGGACTAGTTAACTGTACTGGTTGCTCGGTTGAGTTAACTGTGAACCACCCGATCTCAAAATCGGTTCTACATTACACAACTGCTGCTACATAATTTGCTTTATCAACTAAAAAGACCGAAATTGAAACACATGCACTTAATCAAATGTGTTAATGTCTATTTGGACCAAACATCTGTGCCCTAACATACAATTTGATATATTTATTGGCCTTACGATAAAATATTTCAACATTATCTCCCTTAATACATGCCTTTTTCTGTCTTGTTCCAAATATTTTCTTTTTCTTTTTTGTAGCCACACTGTGTTAGCGCTCTCTCTCTCTTTCTCTCTCTCTCCCTCCCCCCTCTCTCTCTCTCTCTCATCAAGTTCGCAAAATAGTTTTAAAGCTATTTTTTAGAATAGCTGTTTAGAGAAATAGAAGAACAGAAGAGCATCGCACCCGGATAAACCGAACCCACTCTGACAGATTCGCAGAATTATTGTATCAACAAGGCACATCGGCCTGCGTGAGACTGCCATGTTCAAAACCCATCCATTGTATGCTTGAAGCCGTCTGCATATAGAATATTAATGATGTGTAGCCGAGCAAATGTATGGTGATAAAGTGTAAATTTATTAGGGTTATCAAACATCTCTGGACATATTTTATTCTAGATATATTCCATACTGCGGATATACACTTTGACATTGTCTTCATTCATCAGATCGAAGTCCGTCACAAATGATAAAAGAGCTAGAGTATACATGATACATTGCTGTCATTAATGCAGTGGTCTGTTTCCTGTTAGTGTGTGGAAATGTAAAATGAACCAAAACGAAGCAGCGTATGTGCCAAATGAAAAAAACATGAACATTCACCTACACATTTACAACGTACTCTTTGCCTTTCTGTTATTTTCGCAAATTTATAACTTCTAATATATTAAAGTAGTGCGTGCCGTTTTCATGGAGCGGAAAACTTGCCCACATATTTAGCCTTTCGAATAAGGTTGATTAAACTTTAGTGAAGGTTACTTCCCCTTTTCCACAGACAGAGGCTTGTTTTTTCGATATAAATCCCTCTCAATCCGTAAAACCCCCTCGACAGTTGCCGACTTTTACTACCTGCTTGAATACATACAATCAAGCCATGGCATTGGAAACTAAAGACTCATAAACTTTACACCTGTTGGTTTCAACAAACGAGGTGATCACACACATTGGTGATTTCGTTTGGTGTCGTACTTTGTTGAGGTGTTTGGTTCTGCTTTATTGCGGTTTAACGCCGTATACTTAAGATTATCTCACTCACATTACGGGGTTCCAGTCCAATCGATTAACGAAACTACCTTCGCACTGGCAACAAAGGCCAGTGGCAGGATCAAAATAAGATAATCACATGACATAATACAAGGACATCATCTTCCGAGCAAGGGCAACAGGAAGCTCCTTCTCAACTTTATACTGGTGTCCTACGACCACTCGCATGTTAGGTCCTTAAACTATATTCTTCAGTCCGCAAGCCGCCTTTTAAGTAAGCGTATTTTGTAGCTTTGCTTATACTTACGTCATCACTGGGGGAGGGGATGTCAGTCGTCAATTAAATCAAATTATTTCACCTAAAAATGTTAACTTAGAAGACAATCATGGACACGATGGCATAAATCTTTTAAAGAGTTAATTAGTTTGAAACTGAGCGTTGTTTTGGACAAAAATGTAAAGGGCACAAAGTCGATTGGATCTTTTGTATCCTGTAGATGACCTCGGCACAAACTGGTCATATACTTAGACCAGATATATTTTCCGTTTACAATATTGTTCAGCAATGCTTATGGTAACTCATGAAGGATTCATGAAGATAAAGTAAGTTGATTTTGAGTTGTATTAGTGATATATAATTAAAAAGACTGGACACAATTTGTTCACATTGAGAACAGTTAAAATGCCGTTTTGCGTCATTTCAACTAAAATCTTGAAAAGTTTTTTAAACCTGAGTAATTTGTATTCACTGTCTCACAATAACCATGTCGCTTGCTATATGAACAGTCAACACCGTTCTCAGCCGAATTATAATCCTTCACCTACCAGCTCGTTCGAAAAAAATTTTTTATTCTACTTCGGATGTGAGTCAATCAATTATATAATCTATCATCAGTTACCGGATTGACTATGAAGTATTTAAGTATTAAATACTCAACTGCGCCTTTTTCTGCAGAGGGGTAGGGACCAGCGTATACTATAATTGTTGTTTCCGGGCAGCGAAAATGTCAAATAATAATTTTGTTGTTGTTGTAATCATTTGACCGTATATTGTAAACTTATGGTCCATTAATGAAAGGCCCTGCTGGGCCTATGCTGATATATTATTTGGTTGGTCACAAGCTGTCAATACTGGTATGAGTTAGTCAAAAGCGTTTTCTTCCTTTTAGAACAGTAAAACCTATTTGTAACGTCATTGTACTGCACGATTATGACACTTTAATACGCCTATATTTATTTCTACCAATGATATGTTCGGTAAGGTAGATATACTGGATGGTAAGATCATTACCTTGACAAAATAATCAAGAGAAAGGAATTTATTTATTTTGCTATGATAGAGCAACCGAATGCACAGGGTTTTGATTACACGGCTACAGGAGTCATTGCGTTCCTAATGGCCATCCATGATATGTAGTCTAACCACTTAAGAAGGCTGTTCGGAATCTGAACCACGATGTCTCATTCAATTATTTTGCTCTATATGGAATCCGTTCTAATGGTCACATAGCGAGAGAGTGAAAGAGACAGAGAGAGGGCCAAAAAACATCAGCGTAGTGTCGCTATGCTAATGACAGTCGATCCCAACCATCCGCTGGGACCTTTTCATTTCTCCCCTAAACCGTGAAGAGATTAACCTTTACTTTAGCCCCATTTCTCATTTTCGTGTAGACTGCAACACTGCTTATATGGCTTTATAAAGACCCATGCCGCACATGGGATAAAAGAGATCCGCCTTGGCTTCAGAATATCTTTGAAAGAACTAGGTCGGTTTTAAGATCAAAGCTAAACAAATGATAGGCTGTACTTTTAAGTAACTATCTAAAACTATGTTTTAGAAATACTGATAAAATATTACAATTAAATTAAAACCTAAACATGTCAAGTTTTACCGTAAACATTTTATATATGAAACATCCAGCTGGAGTCTTAAGTGAAGAAATTATAATAGCAAATAATATGAATTTCAGAGTTTTTCTATACGAGGTGATGATGGAAGACGTCTGTCCGGTTTTTCATTTATACATTTTTTCCAACGGAAATACGCTCTTTATACGCGGCATTGTTCAGCTATGTTCCTTGCATCTCTGTTCCAAATCTTAGCCCTCCATGTTGTTTTTTTTACGATATGTGGCTTTTTTGTTTACCTTATTTACAAATACTGACGTCTTCGAATTGTGAAGTGTGAACTGAGAACTGAATTCTAACTTCACAGACATGTGAAGTTACTGTTCGAGTAGCACCAGCAGACCTAATGTGTGTTTGTTCATTTGATTTGGGTTTAACGCCCGATCGATGGTTGCACGGGTTTGATAGTAAATATAATATTATTGACAAAAATAACCTTTTCCCTTTTCCCATTTATGGAGTGAGTGTCACATACATTCGAGAAAAATAAACAACAAGTGAAGAAATGAAAACTTTACCAAAAATATAGATTTGTCCCTATGTATACGTTATACTAACTTGGTCAATTCCGGAAACGGGCTATCAATTCTAAGATTTGTTTTCTTATCTGTTTTTTTTCTTCTCAGGTTATAAAAGCGCATGTCCTGACTGATTTACTTTATTTTCCAAACACAGACGACTGAAGTTGAATCCCAGTTACCAGTTCCTTATTCACTTAAAGTAAGCAAAGACCGTAGGTAGCCTTACTTACCTTTTTAGCTGGTACCCTTGTTTGTAATACATGAACCGTTTCATGGTCAAAACTGTATTTCACAACTTTATAATAATTTATAGTTAGGATATCGCCATGGATGTATCTTTCAAACAAAGCGGGAGGTTACACTGGATTTCACAGGAATCAACGACTTTCGGGATCATTATTTTGAAATATACCCTTGTTTCCGACAACCCGTTTAGTAATACAGAACAATGAGAAAAAAAATATATATATAACTTTATAATAATTAATGGTTTTGATATCATTTTGGATGCCTCATTCAAAATAAAGCAGTGCTTCCTATTTTCTTTGTTATCATTGAAATCAAGGGTGCACCCCGCCTTGTTTGATAGATACATCCTTAATGATATCTCAACTATAATATCAGAATTTGAAAAGTGTATCACAATTCCAAATGTCTACATTCGAAGTTGTATCAGTGTCCACCTTTATTGTAAACGACGTACGGACGTACAGAAAGGCGGAAAGAGAGCATATCACCACGACAATGTCATAAGACCCATTTTTGGCAGAGGAGTAAACAGAGAGGACTGATTAAATAAAACCGAAACAAGGTATTAAGTGGATTGTATTTTCTACGGTATATGAACGATCACGAATGGTGATCTTGGTTACTTGCCATACATTGTACCTCTCACACATGTAGTGACTCAGTAGAAAGTAGTTAAAAGTTAAGCATTCCCTCTGCTCCAATAAGCATAACAGGGTTATCCACTTCAATGCTGTGTTAGCGTTTCTTTGAGAATCAATGTGGAGTCAATAATGAAAATACCAAAGCTCGTCAGAGCAAACTGTCAGGGAGCTAATCAGGAAATTATTTCCCAGGCATCTTGAAACAGAAGTGCTTCTAGATGAATAGCGACTTTCTCTAAAACCTGCTTGCGCATTTAGCAGTATATCACAGAAGCACCATGGTTCGAACACGTGCCTTTATACCATGGATAATCATACATAAAGTGCATGCAAGAAATATCCGATATTTTTCCTGAAGTAAACTTCAAGATGATAAGATCTTTAAGAATGATATAGGTTATGCTTACACGTATGTTATCCCCAAAGACGAGAACGTCATGATTTACAAAATAAGCCTGTAATATGTAACTAGAATTACGCACATCGAGTGATAAATAAGCGAAATTTGACCATGAGTGACGTGGTAACAATCTGTTGTCACACTGACACAGGGATTTCGATTATTTCATTGCTGGGTTTGTGTTTTGTTTGGTTAAACACCAATCAAACAAAACAAAACAAACAAACATATGACGGCGTGACAGCCCAATGGGTGAAGGGAATCTCCTTCAACACCTCTTTCGAAAGAAATCAACACAAAAAACAAAGACACGACAGAAAAACACAGCACTAAATCACAGGTCGTATATAAATTCAAAGACATCACAAACAGATCGGCTTCATGTTGCCTTTTTTAGCTCTGAGATCACTGGGGCAATATGAAGCATCTTCTCAAGCGCCCGCTCAGTGTTCGGTGTTTGCAAATTACTACATATACATGTATTTAACCAATACCATGTGCATTGTAATACCGATTCACCCGCAATAGGTTGATAAATATATGTCCTGGTGTCGGCTTGTAACAGTATAGAATAATAATGATAATAATAGAATAAAAATATAACCATTTGACGATCAAACTAATTATATAAAGTCTAAACGTGCATTTAGGTCAATTGAACAAAGACCGTTACAATAATAACAGCCCACCTTGTGTTTTAAAAACAAATCTTTTTCCATGGTAAATCATAATCAGAGGATAGAATTGTAGTGATACCTAAATAAACGATTCTGCTACATATCCCTTCTTCAGCACTTTGGTGTTATGAAGCTTCTAACACAGTAGATATTGTCCTAAAGTGATTTATCGTGTAACCTTCTCTGAAGACGCCTAACAAATGTTTGCCTAACAAGTGCGTTAAGTAGTCTGGAAGCTGATTGCTTTGATTCACCTCAGCAGGCGTTATTTTGTCAAGAAGAGATTTTATCTCGAAAAATTTTATTTTGTAACCAAACAATCTTTTATCAGAAATAAATAAGAATTAATGTTGCTGCTATGCCTGTCTGTCTCTGGTGTCTTTAAGGTAAGGGTGCAATGTTTTTACATGGATTACATTATACTTGTATATGGACAACTACGATTACGCATAGTTATGGAAACAGAAAGGGAACACACGAATTATATTTCTTATTACGATGACTTTGCTATTACCTAAAGTGTTCAGCCTAATAACTTGGGTGGCCAAGTTTATACATTGAACCTTCCAATAAAAAAGAACAACTTAAATATTAATCCAGTTGCCCTTGTACTTAATAAAGATTTATGTCAGTAGTTTTATGATATGACCTGCTTTTACCTTTATGATGCCTGGTGTATTGATAACGTTTGTTTTGGACCAGAATAAAATAATTCGTTTTGAACTCATTTTATTGAAAAATGACAAACGCTTGAATAAATTGTGTGTTCCGCGATTCAGAGATAATTTTAATTTAATCCAGGTTAAGACTATATTCCCACAGATTAAAGTATAAGCTCTCCTGTCGAATCTCATCCTTTGTAAGTTGTTAATATCGGTTTTTTTATTTTTTTAATCACACATGGTGGCTTTTATGTTAATCCTTATCTGAAGCCCCATTGCAGCTGAGCTTTTTCACCTCCACTCTGTCCTACAAATCAACCATCTGTCACTATCAGGCCGTATCACCAGCGTTTTGGTGTCTAGTAAATTGAGAGATGAGGCCAAAGTAAAGATTAATCTACTTCACGCTTTAACAATCGAATACACCCCCTCCCCCCCCCCCCCAAAAAAATAAATTCGGGAGGGATTAAATATAAGTGTGATAGATCA
>JARFOD010129371.1:0-13912 GCA_031763545.1 Mopalia muscosa
TTAATTTCCATTTCCATAACCTGATCGTAACTCTGGTTATCATTCATGAAAGAGGATCACAAGTACCAGATGAGTCATCGAATCCTGTGCTGCTAAGTTTTCCTGCACTCTGGTTGGTCAGCCAATTTTGAAAAATCCTATGATAGATCAGTGAAGTCTGCTGTACACATGATTTGATGACTCAACTGGTATTTGTGATCCTTTTTAATGGACGATAACCCGATTTACGATCAGATTACGAAAATGGAAATTAATGTATTGTATTACACACAAAAAGTTTTACCTATTTATAGAATATGTTTTTTGTGTGGTCTTCTCCTTTAATGAGCTTTAGCAAACGGCGACAAAATTAACAGTTTTTATAAACTGCTCCGGGTAATTCGTTGGTTTAGCTCGCACATCAGAAATAGCACTCGTTAACTGCCTCTTTCAACAAGGAATGCGTCTTGTCAGTATAGTGATAATGATAAATGTTCTCCATTTTTTTAAAAGAAAATTAAAACAAAGTGATCTAGAGCATTTCAATGAGAGAGTTGTTTTATAGCACATATTAATGTTAACGAGTCTGTATCAGAATGAAGGTTATATTTTAGTTTTCCCTTTTCCACAAAGTGCTCTAGAGCATTTCAATGAGAGAATTGTTTTATAGCACATATTAATGTTAAACAGTCTGTATCAGAACGGAGATTTTATTATAGTGTCTCCTCCAATAACAGTTTTTTCTAATGTGCTGTGATCAGTTCCTACAAAGATCAACAACATATTCTACTTAAACATTACTGTCTTTATATCCAGTGTAATTTATACGCCCGTGTTGACCATTGTGTTGTAATGTGTATTTTCCCCTGGGTGTTATATTCAGCACTTTAACTAAAATAGCAGGAAGAAGCAAATGATCAATTTGATGAGAAAATTCCTTTAGGCACCCATTTGCTTAGGAATGTGAGATGAAGAGAAACACTTCAAAACTTGAAATGGAGAGAAGTATTTCCGTGAGAAAAGACTTCCTACTGTATGTTAGAAACCCACCATGTAGTTCGTATGAACATCCTCATTCACATGTACAAATAAACAAATCCATGCAAATATTAGACAAGAAACGTGAGGTCTGTTTTTGGCTTGACAATGATGTTATCGATATGCTGTAAATTAGATCAGAACACCAAGATATTTCCCCGCAATAACACAAGGACAAGACAGTCCGTAAGAGTTTATCGAATAAGACAAGAAAGCTTGGAGATATTGGCTACCATATTGCGAGGAAGATATTCGTGGATGACAATAAAACATCTCTAACGTTAACCGGAAGTGGTCTAGTTACCTAGCAAGCAACGGAGTACATTTTTTTACATACACCTCTGTCTAATAAAAAACAGATCTCAAAAACGCTGCCTTTGTTTTGCTTGCTGCTTTATTGAGATCCAATGCAATGTCGATTATTTTCTTAAATTGACTAATCTTAGAGCCGTTTCTGAAATCTGGTTTTGAAAAGCCGAAGATTTCCGCCGACGTATACCGATTTCCTCTTCTAACATGACGAATAGATGGGCGCAAAATCAACAAGCAATCCCATTAAAAACTTTGAGGGGAGTTACAGTTTTCCAAGTTTACTACACATGACTAACAACATAAATACGGAAGAAAATCGGACGACCTCGGCTTGTTTTGGCTATATTTGATGTTAGTCCCATAGCACCTGGGAGATCAGTGTTTTTATTGGACAACTGAAACTTGAACCCCTGTAAGCTTGACCTTATAGAAAAGTATAAATACGATGGTTGCATTAGATCTCAATATAGCGAAAAACGAAAAACGAGGAGCGCTGGTGAGATCGGATTTCAATTCGATTGACATAAAACTCTGTATAGATACCCTCAACAGTATATTACGCTTTCATCGGTATCTAGTTGAAAAACATAGATTAACATCTACCTAACCCTCATATGTTCCCATCGCAGTTTAATTGTTTTTGTCAGCAATGAGAGACCATGGATTTCCCGATTGAGCATAGTGGTCATTGAATCTACATTTCTCACAAACATGGGAGAAATTTTGAAGTCTACTCCAGACAACGAGTTCATTGCAGACAAATCAAAGGGTATACTTTTGCCGTTAATCGGATTATAACAGTATTAAAATTGAATACGTTAGAATGGGTTCTATTGATTTATCGGTTGACATTAGAATAGATGTCCCCTTCACAAGTGTTATTTATCTTCGATTCGCCACGAAGATATTTTCATACAGTTAAATTGGTAGAAAACTGCAGAAGCCATGGTGATGAAGCGGCTACACGGATCAAGTAACATTCGCTGAGACACAACGGCAATAAACGTAGAGACATTTCACCTTGGTCTACCCTAAAGAGATGCTTCTTGGCAAAACCATCTAGATAACAAAAAAATCGGAATTTTAAGCATAAATGGCAATATATCGTGTCGCCAGGTCTTCTTTTGTGCCGACATCAATGTGTATGGGCTTGATATGTTTAACGTCCTACTCAAGTGTATTTGACTTATATGACGACGGATTGTCAATTGCACACTGTTCCTTGCTTAAATATTGTGGGAAAACCTAGTTGTGAAGTCTATACAACCACACCAGCGATTGTCAGACCCACATCGTTTGACTGTCTGATATACCTGATTATCGACAGACGAACTCGAGCCCGTGAACGGTACATCGAAGTAGGATTAACAAACCTGCACACTCACAATGAATGTGGGCAAAATATCACTGTAGTCACGAATAGATATTTTTCCAGTCAACTTTGTTTTCCAAAACGCTTTTAACACAATATTAAAATAAATCGATTTAATTAAGTTAACTCAAATCGGTATCAAACAAAGCAACTCGACAGATGGAATTAATTTGATATTTATCATAAACCATTAGATGTAGATTGAATGACGTGCAAACTTCTTTCAACTTTCAGTAGAAAAGACGTAGAATAAATATTTATTATATCTGTTTCTCCTGCAATTAGTTTGATGCTTAAGCGTCTGAGTGGTTTGGTCAATATCATTGGAGATACGATCTGGTTATATTCACTCGCACATCACACTCTCTCTGCTTATCAAAGAAACAGTATCAGTATTATAGGGAGGAATCAGTTGTCCTGACACGCTTCATGCATTATGAAGTATTCTTAGGTTCACCGACAAAAAAGGTATACTGAAACTTAATATAGAGTTCCTGGATAACCAGGTCTTGTTTTGCGATAGAAGAATATAATGTGGTCTGTAAAAAGCAAAACTTGGTCATCCACATTTTAGTAGAATTTAGCAGAATATATATATATATATAGCTTTGGTACCTTTCTAAACATCGCATAAAACTGCCCGAAACAATTTTTTAAAACGCCTCTTGGGCAAAGATGGAATTACATTCATTCTAAATTTGGAAAGTAAAATTGCAGCATCTTAGTTCTCATATGTTAACATGTGATGTTTTCCGACTGGTTAGCGAATTGATCGAAAGTTATTTAAGGCGCTTATAAAAATAGGATTTAACTAGTTTCGTATTTATTTTTATGTCTTTGCCTTACTTTAACAAGACATGTTGTCTTTTGTCCTTTGCCTTTAGAAATTCTTAACTTTAGTTAATTTAAAAAATGTTCAGTACTTCAAAAACATTGTTTGCCGCAATATATCGTTACGCAAAATGTTAATAGTTTAGTTTGTTTTATAAACCATCATGCACAAGTTCGTGTTAATTAATTAAACTCGTGCACGAAAAACATTCATAGATGTCCAGGTCTTTCTTTCTTTCGAAGTTATGTGTATCTGTCATGTAATGTAACGTCCGATGAGTCCTTATTCACCAGACGTATCACTTATTACAAGAAATATTCACGATTATCTAATAAACGACAAACTTATAATATTTACTGGTTATACTGAAAGACCATATTTGCTAAAGATTGAACTTCGACGCCACATCAAATACACATTGCGGGAGGTAGCATTTATCTCATTTGAAAATTTGATAAGTGTATAAAAGACTTTAGGCTGCATTTAAAATGGGAAATATAATTGCTTTAATATATTGAAATAGTTTCGCCGGTAGATTAGTTGCCTGATTTTACAAATATAAAAGCTTTGTATTGGTACATTAACTATTTAAGGACTCTACCGCTAGTCAGGAGTAAAAAATGCGACTCTTATCTTTTCGTCGCTTTTACGGTTATTTCCAAAGGATGATTATATTAACATCATATATATTTAGTAAGCAGAGGGTTTCAAGATTCTAAATATAATGTCATATTATGATTCGTTTTATTTTATAATGACAAAAATTAAGAAAAACCTCAAATAATTTTTTAAAACAGACCCTTGTTTATATCTTTTATTTTTCTTATTTGGCTTGAGACTTTTTCTCCAAACTTGCATGTCTGTGAAGAAAAAAACGAATTCATGTCCCCTAACACATTGATAACAAACTGCATTCAAACTGCGATCAAAATTTATTCGAAAAATAATGCGCCATTTTTTTGTAAAAAATGAAAATAGGGCTGGGTGGAAATGAATTTCGGGCCGGGTAGAAATGAATTTCGGGGCGGTTAGAAATAAATTAAGGGCCGTGTGTAAACTAATTTCGGGGAGGGGGTAGAAATGAATTTAGGGCCGGGTGTAAATTACTTTAGGGCCGGTTAGAAATGAATTTAGGGCCGGTGGAAATGAATTTTGGGGTGGGTAGAAATGAATTTCGGGCTGGGTGGAAATCAATATCGAGGCGGGTAGAAATTAAAAAAAAAAAAAAACGAAATAGAAAAAAAATGAATTCATGTCCCCTATGAGCCGCTGTACCTAACACATTGATAACAAACTGCGACCAAAATTTATTCGAAAAATAATGCGCCATTTTTGCGTGAAATGCTAGAAATAGGACAACAACCATCCAGCTGCATGTTAATCCCTACACGGTGGGTGTCTGAACAAGCCTTGCACTAATTGCAGTGACACAATGCACACTCGCTTGAAGCATTAATCAGATACCAGCAGGGTATAAGCAGCGTGATGGCAGTTTGTTTATAAATCTGTTCCTGCAACGAACTGAATCACAATTTTCACACTTAAAATTCAATAATTTCTAACTAGAATTCTCATATTATTATTTCGTTATATGCGGAACATAAAAGAAAATCTTCTTATAATGAAATAATAAAAAAGTAAAAATGTTTACTCTCCAAGGGGCTATCAATCAATAAATAACTGATTCTTATAATTAAAAGAACATGCAACATAAATTAATAAATACTTTATAAAGGGCAAATGTCCACAGGGGCAATTGTCATAGGGGCAAATGTCATAGGGGCAATTGTCCTAGAGTCAAATGTCCTAAGGGCAATTGTCATAGGGTCAAATGTCCTAGGGGCAAATGTCCACAGGGGCAAATGTCATAGAGACAAATGTCCTAGGGACAAATGTCATAGGGGCAAAGATCATAGGGGCAATTGTCCTATGGGAAAATGTTCATAGGGGCAAATGTCATAAGAACAAATGTCATAGAGGCAATTGTCATAGGGGCAAATGCCATAGGGCCAATTGTCCTAGGGGCAAATGTCATAGGGGCAATTGTCCTGGATTCGCTTATTAATGCTCCTCGTATTAGTTAAGAATAGAAATGAGGGGTGTTTTAACATCCATGTATAATTTAAGAATCGAGTAATCGCTGCAAGCTTAAAACATTATGAAGATTTTCGACACACAGTTACCAGGCAAGGAAGTTCAACATTTTAACCCGCTATTAACAACATCATTTACCCCGTATATACGTTACATACTAATTAAGAAGACAATGTTTTCATCATAAAGACTACATAAGCTACATAACCATTCGATGTGCGTATCACCCTACAATTTGTTTGAATATCAATCCGCTATATCAGACGTTTTCTAAAAGAACAAATTGACCCTGACAGTATTGATCAAAAACGCCAAAAGGGCCAGAGATAAATGTGCCACTATTTTTTTTGCATACATCTGCAGGATGCCAATGATAAATGTGCCTCTATGGTCACGGGATAGCGTTACGTTAACCCCATAACATGCCCTTTTGTAAAATACAGGCAAGTCCGGTTTTAAAATGGGTAACGGCGTCAGCGTATGTCACTAATGTTTACTCCATTGATACATCCGTGACAAAGACTGGAGGGAAGTTATTTCGTTTAACAAAAGAAAAACAGCATGACTTTTCAGCACTCGAGAATTGACGTCTCCAATCGACAGATAATGATGTCCCGTTCTTTAACATAAATATCAAATAACATGTTCATGCTCACGTCATTATATAGGGAACAGACACCGCTACCATTGATTCCTGGAACAAATCAAACAGGAATACAATTCCTCACAATGACTGTTAATCGGCAATCACTTACCACTTTAAATTTAACCCTAGCCACATCATTGACTGAGATGACCAAACTTGTAACACTATCGTTATCAATACTACCGTGGAAAACTACTGAAAGCCATCAAAGCCACAGCTTTCAGTCTGGGACGATCGGTGAGTAGGGCTTTGTTCTCCTCTTTGTTCCCGCAGAGTTAGTATCTTCTGATGGCCATTATTCCTCATGCTGTTAATCGGGAATGTTTATATTAATATCTATGTCATTCATTTTTATGAACATGAATAATTGGCCTTTATCTTCGTCTATTATAAATATTCCGTTGTTCCAGTATTTTACCATTAATATTTACACAGTGTCATTCCCTACAGGACATTACCCAAATAACCAGAGAGTACAAATCCACACATACGCTATGTTAAAAACGTAATTACTAAACCCATTATCCCAAGACATATGCATTACAACAATGGTTGGTTTACAAATTTTCTAGGCCAGTAAACCAACTTAGTTAGTAAATTTATAGCGTTTTCCAGTCCGTTAATGGCTGATTTACGCCAAAGAATTAGATACGTGGCTGTTCGTGTTACATGTGCCAACTGTTGACACCCTTGACTAGGCGGGTTTCCGCGTAAACCGACGTAAACGTAAATTGTTCGGTAAAAGACAGCAGCAATTTCTTCAGCTGCCGAGTTTAAGAAAATCGAGGATAACTTCCGTCCGAATTGATAGCCCTGATGGTGAATAGTTAATACTTGTAAAAAGCTTCATTAAAAGATATGGGAGGTATGGTGAAAAGCCAGCTTCGCTACCCAACCATTTTGTCAAGCGATTGATTGGTTGCATGGAAACTTCTACGCAACCAATCAGATGTTGTGTTACGACGGTCCCTGTTAGTAAAAATGATGGCGATATTCAATAATGAAAGTGGTTGCACTGTTGTCGAATAGAGGATATTTTTGGGGTATTCAATCCAACTCAATTCTCTCGACATGTATATTTAATAAATTTGTTTGTTGTATTACCTCTTCCAAATACACGGTTATATTTAAAATAGTTTGGGATCACCTAGTTGATAATCAATAACTTGTAAGGATTTGATTTTATCTGTAGATGAAATGAAAATATCCTGATCAATCAATGTCTGCGAAGAGCCAGGGATACTTGTTGGTGAGAATACTAACTGTGTCAAGCTGTAGCTGGAGCCAATTGTTTTTGTGTTTTTTCCCCACCAATATCGTAATTGAAATGTGACCAAAAAAGACTTGCTGGGGGAGGGGAGGGGGGTAGATACAACATTGCCATACAGATATACATTTCTCGTTTAATCGAGGGTTTGGCTACACCCCTTTCACCCTCCCTGTCGAGGTCTTCTCAACGCAGGTGTGTTAACCGGGATTTAATATACACCATAATCCCATCCCCCCCCCTGATCGTCCCAGATAATCCCTTCGGTCATTATATTTTAGTATCGTAAAACCGTCGTCCAGATAGTTCAGTGGCAGCCATTCTTCCGGTAATGCCAAAACATCAACATTCTTTCCTGGGTAACCCCTCATCGGTTTACTTCCTCGTATTCCTCAATTTAAATCGATAAGAAGTTATTTGAGCCGTTTCATTCGTAGATTCATTTTCAATACACTTCAGCAATGGATGTTCACATAGGTGACCTATCCAATCGGTAAAACTAGAGCCTGGTAGCACGAGACAACAAATGACTCATTGAGCAAGTCGACGAATGATTAAAAAAGTGAATCAACGAACGTGTCAATGCGTGAGTCGATGAATAAATCATTGAATGTATTGATGAATGAACGGATAGATTGCTTGACGGAATTATCAACCGACTGACCAACAAACTCACAAATTCTTCCATCCATCCATCCATCCATCCATCCCAATAGACTGTTAAGTGTGTAAATTCACTCTTCACTAAATGTTTACTTGTTAGATTGTAACATTTTGATTTCACGCCGTAGTTCAGATAATTATAATTTGAAATCAATGACAATGTGGCAGCCTATTGTAAGGGTGAAAGAACCTAATCAACTAACAATGACAAGACAGGGCAGCCGCATAACGCTGACCAAAGATGCACCAGTAGACGGCTTTGTGTTGCCTTTTAGCTCTGAGAGCGCCTGGGCCTCACGAATTTCCCTGCAAGAAACAGCCTCGATGAACGGGTGGCAGGTTTGATTCTTCAGGATCACACTGTGGGTTCCACAAATCAACCTATAATATAAGCTACATCATCAAGGGTACATGTACAACTGATAGAGCCACCTGAAACATCAAGGCCATGGACAAATGAGCTTTTAATATTTTGAAAACCTTTTTTTCACAAATGATACTTTTTTTCAACAGTTACAACAGAAGCACACTTTGATCCCGGTGAAAATAAATTAGAAGATAAGGAAAGAGAAATCCCGACTTTACATAAGATAGACAACCCTTTCCCGTCTATTCGCGACTACAAACCTTGGAGATCTATCTACGAGTCGAGAACAAAGCGATTCTTCTGCCCCAAAGGTTACGTTCACAACCCCGTCACGTCCGCATGTATACCTTCGTTAAGTGTGAGTACTTATTCCCATACATTTTATGTTCACAGTCCCTTCACGTCTGGATGCGAACCAATATAAAATGTAAGATTATAGTTATATACATAAGCTCCATGTCCCGTCACATTCCAATGTTTCAACATCTGCAACATATCTGAAAAATTATCCAACATATGTAAAATAAGCCTTAATTCAACATATGTGCATATCTTTTCACTTAAGTAAAATAAAAAGGTGAGTGGAACTCTTTTGTAGACTGACTTCTCCCTCAAAGCCTGTGTGTAGCGGAAATGAATTTGCTCAAAAAGTTCAATCTGATCAAAAGGACATCCACCATTTCACAAAGCATTTGTTTGTTGGTTCTAGCGAAGAATAAATCAGGGGAAAATACATTTGTTTATAGGCCTACAAAGTGAGCACCCATACTGAATAAGAATAAAGCCGTCTAGTAATATAATATACACTTTTTATTTGTCACCTTAATTGGCATTTTTGACAGCCTATATGTATATATATATACCATAGGTCCTTGTCTGCGCTTTGCTTTGTTGTTTTTGTAATCTCGTGTGATGAACTTTCTCGACTTGGGAGAGTGGCCTGCTGAGGCTAAAGTGGAACAGTTTGTGGAATATAAGCCTATCGTTTTTTAATCGTCTTGAAATTCTACACAAGACGATAGGAGAACAAATGATATGGTCCATTGTTGTGGGGGAGAAATCATTGCTTAGTCTTTTGATAAGTGGAACTCTTTTGTACATATCTAAATACAAATTTATTTTACACCAATTAAATTCTTTTTCACATATATGAAATAGCTAGCTTTGGTGTGTATTTATGTGAAAAAGAATTTCAATATGTTGAAATTCGACATATGTAAAAGAAATGTTTATTTAGCATATGTGAAATTGTTTTTTTACATACCTGAAAATCTTTTCAACATAAGTAAACAAGAATGTAACATATGTCAAAAAGAATTGTACGTAAGTAAAATAAAAGCAAATCTAATTCGACATATGTAAAACAAAGGTAGAAGTGATAAAACGGCTTGCCATAGAGCTGTAGCTTATCTGTTTATTTTCTTTTGAACGGACGATATAATTCTATCGCTTTTGACGCCTACAGCTACGCACAAAGCGGGCACTCTATTATTTTAGCAATCATACATGATTTACGTGATGTGATACTCAGGGAATATTCAATTGCATTATATTTCCATTCATGGGATGTGTAATATAGTGCAACTTGAGATGGGTCAATTTACAGATAATAAATGAGGAATCCTCGGTCATCCTGGGGGAATTGGTATTCTGGATTATATTACTCTTACTGGCGAAATACATCGTAGACAGGACACAGTAATTACAATAAACTCACTATTAAATAAGGAATGGATTTTCGACAAACGGTTTATGTTCGACACACAACAATCGCATTTATATTATGTTATAGGAAGAAATGGTCGGAGATTTGGGGTAAGGTATAGTTTTGTTCTTACCTATTTCCTACAAAATGTGACTGGGGTTCAGTGTAGCGTATCGGATACACCGTTTACGGGTTCAGTGTATCGTATCGGATCAACCGTTTACGTGTTCAGTGAAGCGTATCGGTAAACACTGTTTACAGATTTAGTGTAGCGTATCGGGATACACCGTTTACACGTTCAGTCTAGCGTATCGGATACATCGTTTACACGTTCTGTGTAGCGTATCGGATACACCGTTTACACGTTAAGTGTAGCGTATCGGGATACACTGTTTACACGTTCAGTGTAGCGTATCGGGATACACCGTTTACACGTTCAGTGTAGCGTATCGGGATACACCGTTTACAGGTTAAGTGTAGCGTATCGGGATACACCATTTACACGTTCAGTGTAGCGTATCGGGATACACCGTTTACACGTTCAGTGTAGCGTATCGGGAAACACCGTTTACAGGTTAAGTGTAGCGTATCGGGGTACACCGTTTACACGTTCAGTGTAGCGTATCGGGATGCACCGTTTACAGGTTCAGTATAGCATATCGGGATACACCGCTCACATGTTCAGTGTAGCAAAGCGTGTTACACCGTTTACGAGATAAGTGTAGCGTATCGGGATACACCGTTCTGAACTTCAGTGTAGCGAATTGGGATACACCGTTTACAGATTCAGTATAGCGTATGGGATACACCGTTTACAGGTTAAGTGTAGCGTATCGGGATGCACCGTTTACAGATTTAGTGTAGCGTATCGGGAGATACCGTTCACAGGTTCAGTATAGCGTATCGGATACACCGTTTACACGTTCACTGTAGCATATCCGGATACACCGTTTACAGATTTAGTGTAGCGTATCGGGATACACCGTTTACGCGTTCAGTGTAGCGTATCAGGAAATACCGTTCACAGCTTCAGTGTAGCGCATCGGGATACATCGTTCACATGTTCAGTTTAGCAAATCGTGATACACCGTTTACGGGTTCAGTGTAACGTATCGGGATACACGGTTCACAACTTCAGTGTAGCGAATTGAGATACACCGTTTACATTTGCAGTGTAGCGTATCGGGATACATCGTTTACACGTTCAGTGTAGCGTATAGGATACACCGTTTACACGTTCAGTGTAGCGTGTCGGGATACATCGTGTACACGTTCAGTGTAGCGTATCGGGAGACACTGTTCACGTGTTCAGTGTAGCGTATCGGGGTACACTGTTTACGAGTTCAGTGTAGTTTATCGGAATACACCGTTTACAAGTTCAGTGCAGCGTATCGGGTTACACCCTTTACAGGTTCGGTGTAGTTTATCGGAATACACCGTTTACAATTTCAGTGCAGCGTATCGGGATACACCCTTTACAGGTTCAGTGTAGTTTATCGGAATACACCGTTTACAAGTTCAGTACAGCGTATCGGGGTACACCCTTTACAGGCTCAGTGTAGTTTATCGGAATACACCGTTTACAGGTTCAGTGTAACGTATCGGGGTACACCGTTCACGGGTTCAGTGTAGCATATCACCATACACCGTTTACTTCCTCGTCATAAAAGTGAAACACCCTTAAGGATAGACAGCCCTTCCAGGGTGAAAATTGCCAATTTTGTTTTGTTTGGGTTTGTAGACATTCTGTTAAGTGAAACAAATTATACGAAAATTCCAATGGAATGTCTGGAAATTATGATTCAGCTCTTAGCTAGTGTACAGGTGGATGTTTTTGCCTGATTTCAACCACTTCATCTTAAGTCACAGTTTAATTTTTCAACTCTATGTTTTCTTGGAAACCATTTAAGCTACACCCGTGAATCCCAGCATGCGCTAAGTAACAAAACGATATAATAACGGATATCTAATTTGTTAAAAGTCGGCTTTCTTTTTTAGTTATTTATCTTTCATTACATAAAATCCAATTTTCTTGATTACTGTAAAGTAATCAAGACAGAACTAGGCAACAAAAATATAAATAAATAAAAGAATTAGATAGTCTTTATGAATGATTATGTCACTTATAAGCATGCCGAATTTCACAGGTGTAGCTCAGAGGGTTTTCGTGAAAACTGAGTTGAAAATTAAATTTCGATAAAAAATGAAGTGATAGAAATAATACAAACCCCATCCAGCTGTACACTTGCGAAGAACTGAAACCCACTTAAATAACTTCTGAATGGAAATTTTATGTAACGTTTTCACAAATCCTGGACAAAGAAGAAAGTGTTCTCATAAAACAAATTAAAAAAGACAATTGAATAGTGTGGACCGCGAAGGGGTTGACCATTCTTATGTGCGACGCTTTATCCCAAACCAACCGACTAACATCTGACGGCGTGTCAGCTTGATGGATTAAACAGTATCAATATTAATAGAGAACTATCTCAAAAATTGGAATTATTGACTAAGTGGGATTCTTTAATATTTTAATAAGGGATATTTTAATAAGACAACCCCGACAGATATTTGCGAGGTAAATAGCAATCTCATCGAAAACTGGTGTTTTCTAACACTATAGTAATGAAAGAATTTGAACAAAAATAAGCATACTAATCCGAAGTCGAAATTGAATCCCAAATTTTCGGTCAAACATATTGTTGCTAAAAGATAAACACATTTTATTTAAGTGCAGTGTTTTACATTTGGTCCTGTAATTGTTGGGATTGTAGAAGTTTTCTCTGTGTCCCCACCACCAATGATATTTCTAATATTGGTGCATGAATTATTAATAGTATTGAACATGGAATTTGTATGCACTCGCACTTTATTCGCTTAAACCGACAATGGTCGGCTTAAAAGCTTTTGGTATTTAACTAAACGGTTGGGTCTCTTATGTTCTTAAGATATTCCACCTGAAACCAATTTACTAGAAGTGTGCAAGTCCCACATGTGGACAATAAACTTCACGGGGGACGAACGTGATTAAACAACATCGCTTGATGGTCTTCCTGTCACATTTGTAAAAGTGGAATACTGGACAATGCAATTCACTCTTTTTGAGACAGAAATTGCTTTTAAAGGGCTGCAACATAGGGAATTTGCAGGGTCCTTGAAGTACCATTAAAATAAATGAGAAATAACTTGGCTTTTTGGTGAAACGTTTGATGCTTGTGTTGTCATGTAACTAAGTTGAAAATATTCATGCGCATGGAAGGGAATTCTGTGATTATTTAAAAATAACTTAAAACACTATTATGATTCTGGCTGACCATTGATGGTCCTCTTTTAGGTTATTGAAGCTATAACATTCTTCATTTCATAATTCTCTATACATCATTTTATATTGAATAATTTTTTTTTTTTTATTTTTTTTTTTTTTATTTTTTTGTTTTTTTATTTTATTTTTTTTATTTTTTTTATTTTATTTTATTTTTTTTTGTGTGTCTTTTAGAAAGTGTTTTTCCAAAATAACGAAAATACTGTTAATCTTCACTTTCTAAAAGACACACACAAAAAAAAAATTATTCATTGCTATCAGCTTTGGGAGCTGTGTCACTCTCCTATCAGAGGGGTAGTGAATGTACGCTATCTA
>JARFOD010129382.1:0-13910 GCA_031763545.1 Mopalia muscosa
ATTCAATTTAATTGCAATCCTACATGTGTAACTTTCTTATTGTTAAAGCTTCTTAATTTCCTTAAAAGAAGGGGGATATAACATGTGCCTTAATGCACCATGTGCTTTTGTTTACAAACACTGATCACATGATTATATGACATGCTCACAGGTCACTTCCTGTTGTTGTTGTTGTTTGAGTTGAGCCAATACACATGTTTGAACCTGAGCTGTGCTTCATACTTTCTGTATTCTAAGTAAGACTTAACCCATAGAACTAAACAGTGCCATGTTCGTCCAATTATGGCGACGCATCCCCCAAGCTGTGTTCAGATGCATCATTCAATCCACGATCAGACGTTGCGTCGCTGTGGAGGGCATACGGGCTATTGACATGCTTTTATCAAGTTGTAACTTGCCCTTTTTACTGTCTTACATTTCCGTAGCATTTCCGGTGGAACTGGTTACATTATGGAATTTAATCATTATTTTTCTTGTATGTTCAACTTATCGATATCCAAACAAGTGTGAAGTTTCTTTTTTGACTGAGTTTATTATGTTTTGATGTACATCCCTGCACTGAGCTAAAAATGGAATAATTTTCTCAATTGTTGGCGATTACAGAATATGTATATGCTATAGCAATAGCCCCATATACATAGCACCGGTAACTAGAGAACTGCAACTAATTGAATTGAATAAGTCTGTTAAAAATCTGATATATTAGTATTTATTTGGCTAGGCGGTTGTTAATCATTACAGAATGAGGATGGGTTAAGCCTCTAAACAGTAATGTGAACCGATATAATAATATAAACTTTAACAATAGTCAACATTGTTCACTATTTTCTTAATTTCCCAGCATTTCAAGTTACCTGTGCAGAAATGCTCCCGAAGATAGGAGTTAGGTGCGCGATTGTTCTTCACGCATATTTTCGCGTGACTTTTTATGTGCATGCAGTCAGCCAACGATCTATCTTTAAAATCACATGCTGCTTTACCAAGTATAAATGATAGTGAAGCCAATAGCGTACCTTAATGGAAAATAGTTCGTTTTCTTAGTCGTGGAGTGAACCTCGACGTGTATCTGGATCAGCTGCTCTCAATTATTCTAACAGAAAAATTAGCTTATCTTTGATGTCATTCTGTGGCAAATGAACAAGTTATCTGAAAAGTTCATGCTCGGCCCGCTCAGATTTTGATAATAATAGTCATCCATCAAATGCGCGAATGTGTTTTTTGTAACTCTGGAAACTTATAACTTTGGATTGGGAACCGATATAGAGCTAAAACTTTGTATCCTAACTTACTTTTTTCCAAATAGCAATAATATTCACCCAAAGTAGCCACTTTGTTAAGTTGCACATGACTTCCGAGGTCACACTGTGCCTGTTTGAGTGGATATATTAGCAAGAATATGCACCCAAAGTATGCACTTTGTTAAGTTGCACGTGACTTCCGAAGTCACCCTGAGCCTGTACGAGTGAATATATTCATCCCGTAAAACAGATGCATTATCCAAAGGTGGTTGTCTATCGCCACAAGTAAGCAAGTTTAATCAAGTCATGTGTAAAGGAATGGCACCCATCCAAAGTTGGGTATGGGGGAAAACTGCCGTTCCATGTCGATAATACATCACCATGTAACAATCAAAACTTTTTCTGAAATTTACATCGCTTAAACATATACATTATATATTTCACACAATGTTTTATTTTGTTGGAGTTTCAAAAAAGTGCATGTCGAGCAGGACACACTGTCTGATTTCACATGGAATGACCCAGCCGCATGATCCTGGCCATGCCATAGCTATGACATTTCTGAGGTTTTATCACAGGAATCGATGAACCTATGATAGGTATTAAACAAGCTCATACTGAATCGACTGTGTTTGCTTAGCACTGGGGCATGTGGGTTGTTTTTAAATTGTGTTGCTCTGTATTGTTTTGTTCTTTATTATGTTATTAATACTATAATTGGGGAAATCACGTTACGTTCTGGGTGGTCCTGATTATTTTTGTTATATACTTCATTGTGCATAGGTTTTGTAACACATGTGTATTGTACATTTTATTGTATCCTTTAAATAATTAATTGTATATAGCTATTTATTATTTGAAGTTTTAAATGTTTTTAAATAACACAACCTGTAAGCAATAAATCATTAAAATATAATGTCGGTATATCGATCTACAGAAGTTAGCAGCGGTCTGCAAAATATCCAGCTCTACAATGATTTTACTATCAATGTGAAATGACCAAGGTAGGTAGATTTCATCAGTTACGAACATAGATGGCAGGGTTAGAAAATTATCATGTACTAAAAATATGTATTCGGAACTTCTCATCGGAGAGAGATGATTATCACGGCGGGTAAATTTGTTTAACAGTGTATTGGGTATTGACAATTTACTCCCATGTACAAAACCTGATTTCAATCTTGTCATTTGTCAAAAAACCGCCAATGGTCCACGCCAAAACAATAAAACAGCGACAAGACGTGTGGCAAGACATCATTCCAAAATATAATCGAGTCTAATTCCTACGTCGAGACATTGACTTTAAGGTACATCCGGGACATGTTGTTTTGCAATTCTTTTCTTTGTTGGTCTGTGGCATTTACGTCTCCCCCAAATATTGGCGGAAATTATTGCATGATGGCCTGGCATAGCGTACGAGAGTTGTCTTAGTCTTGACCATTATATAATAATTTGACAAAGCATGTGAAAAAAGTAATGTCTACGGAACTGTGGACCAACAAGAAAGGATGACGTCACATTTTAGACAAGTGTATTTTTAGTTGTGAGGAACATGCGTTTCGGTTAGTCTGCAACACTATCATTGAGGAACAGCATTCCTATAATGCGTCATTTTTAAAATTGCGTTTTTCTGAATTTTCTTGTGCGCTACGTCACATGATACGTTATAACAGGGGACTCGGTCCCCAATGCCGCATAGCTTATCTATATGGCAGTTGCATACTTCTAGTTAATAGACTTCTGGTCTAATACAATAAATCCCTAGGTGTTTATAGTCTAAACAAAGGTTTTTGACATCTGATAATGAAATCAATATATTAGTAAATAATTTAATACGCTTCGTTATCTATCACGAATCTGTCATATTCTTAAGAATTGTCTTAACATATGCCACACACTGAGACCCCAAGCTAAGATAATCGGTCACCGGACTCTTAAACAAATGCCGTCTGGTTATTGGACCGTAGCGAACAGTTATAATCGAACTGACCATGTCTGAAGTGCCGATCAAACCGGGTTTGTTCAGAACGATCCTCTGAAGAGAGAACTCGTCCCATAGAATATCTTCTGTGAGATAAGACTTGGCAGGGCAGAATATCAAGTACGACAAGAACCCAGACAAAAGCGACAGCAGCTGAAGGTAAGCATACTGTTGAGTGTTCATCCCATTAGTGGCCGGGTACAGCAATTCGCGCCGAGCAAGCTCGAATCTCCAGATTTTCTTTTATAATATAATTTTTTTTATGTGTGTTACTCTTGTCAAGTTAGCGAGGTTCCTGAAATCTCGTTTGTCCTTGTTTGACTAGCCAGGGGCTCTGGGCTTAGCGAGGGCACCATTTTAGGGTTTCGGTTAAAATTTGTTTTCCTTTAGCCAGTTGATTTTCGGCTTTAACGGAATACTTTTTTATTAATGTAATGGTATTTACTGAAATGTGAGACGAGACATATACCACTAAATCCAAATGTCCCGAACTATTTGATTAGATTTACACAAGCATTCGCACAATGATATCCTAACGCCCCCTTTGTAAAGAAAAACAAAACGGTAATCCCGCACAGTTGCAATGAATTCAATTGGCCAAAATCAGTCACAAGTTCCAAAAGACGCGAAAACTCGGGATCAGAAAATATTCGGACATATCCACATACTTCCATATAACCTAGTCAAATGATGGATAATTTAGGCTGTTTATAGCCTTGTTGATGACTATCACTACCGTATTATTCGGGGAGCCGGTTCCCTGGAAGAGTATCACGCTAAAATTGATAAAGTTGCGTTCTTTTGAGTTTTCTTGTGTGCTTCGTCACATGATACGTTATAACAGGGGGTTCAGTAGATATATAGGGACAAATCCATACATGGAGTAAAGTTTTATTTCTGGTATTTTTGCTTATTTGTCGACTCTAAATGAATCTCAAAATTTATAATTAAGATAAAAAAAACTATTATTTTTCCAATAACGTATTTTATTTACTTTCAAACACTTACAAGCCAGGCAACTGTGCCGCTGCAAATGAAAACTCTTGGCCGGAATTCCTATCCATCAGAGGACATTCAATTTAGTGGCTGGAAGGTGGTTGTACTTTGCATCCTTGTCTCCTGTCAAATGAAGTCGTAGACACAGGCTCGGGCATCTTGGCGAACCAAGGTTAAGACATTTCCTCCTAAATTGACCCGCCAATAGAATAAACCGATTCAACGACAGCAGGAGTCTATTATATAGGAGGCAAAAATAAGGACGAAAGACAGTGCTCGAATTAACTAATAAGCAATATCAAAAGCAGATTTTGTGTTCACAAGTTTAAATAATATCCAAATCCAGTCGTTGTTTTATACAGTCTCATTTTGTTACGATCAAGTACCATTTTTAACACAGACAGGCTGTACGCTGGACATGGAGATATGATGGCGACGGTTTAAATCAAATGTTGGAGTGAGAAGATGTTTGTTAAGAACTATCAAAACAAATACACGCGACTGCTGTGTGATAGTGAGTCTATTTTAATAAATCTATACCGAACTTAGCAAAATATGCAGCCTATGGATGCTCAAATTTACGTTAATTCGAAATCTCTACGGTAAACTGACTTTGAGAAATAAGCTTTCTATGAAGAATAATCCAAAAGATGAAGTGTGTGAAAAAAGGATATAAAAATTCAGTGTACATTGACATTGGAACAACACATCAACATACGACTAAAACCCCACCGTGGGGAGTAAACTTTTCTGTGGTAATATTATTAATGCGCAACACATTGACAATGGCTATAATAAAAGGCTTTTATTTAATTATCTGTGGTTATAATTTTGATTTCATATGAATGGTTGCCGAGAGCTGAGTAGTATTAGTGTCTGTGTGTGATCATTAATATTCAAAATTTAATTTATGAATATTCATAATGAGAGTAATGAATATTAATAATTTGGGCTGTAAATATTCATAATTTGAGTTAAAATATATTGGTAAGTGTATAATGAGTAAATATGTTAATAATCCGCCATTTTTGATATGAAAATGAATGATTTGTTTGTTTGTTTGATTGGTCGTACTCAAGGGTATTTCACTTTTATGATGACGGATTGTCCACTTCGCAATGCTTTTTATAACGGTGGAAAACTCATAAAAACCACCCCTTGATTGCCGGGGCCACAACATGTGACTCGCACATATACCTGATGGTCGACAGGAGACTTGATCGTGAAAGGTAAATCGAAGCAGGTTCAATTTAGGAAGTGTACTGGCTACCACTGAGCCATGGCTGCGGCTGAAAATGAATGAGTCTATGGGTGTGAAATATGCCTGTCTCTATATCCTAATAAGTATAAATAATTATGACTATTCATTAATATTGAATCAATATTAATGTGTTCACAGGGAAAGGCGTGGAAAGACATCTTAGATATGAATATGAATGAGTATATATGCGTGTATATTGCTATCAATAATCATATCTTTAATATACATTCATAACTTAATTGTCAATATCAGTGAGTACATCATCAATATCCGTGTGTTCATAGGGTGAAGCGTGGACCAATGTCTTGCATATGTATGTGAATGACTCCAATTTATGACCACATACAGATTCAATTACTATTGAACTGCAATGTAGGTTTTGTCAATTTTTATCAAAAATTAATTTAAAACAAACCGATTATGGAAAAAGTGAATTTAAAATAAAATTATAGTAAACAAATTAAAAAACCCAAAGATAAAATCAGAATAAGAACGAAAATAATATAAAATTTAAAAAAATTTCAGTAAAATATAATGATAGTCCACATGTATTTAAAATATACTTTATGTGGATAAACAAGGTTGATTGATAATATGGCTTATTTCAAACATAAATCTATATAGAACAGTACTCAGTCTATATGCCTTTCAACGTAACAAGTACAAGTAACGGGTAAAATCCGAGCTTTCCATAAAATTTAGAGTTAATATTCTTAATCGTCGCAATATTTTAAGGAATCGTATGTAAGTTCATGTTTCCTCATTCCTGTCATGTTTAAACAAAGTTTTATAATACAAGTTACACTAAACATGACGTGTTGTCGAACAACACCCACATAATCTTAAACAGTCAGTTGCGCTCTGAAGTAGTAAATCCCTTGCCACGAACTTAACTAAACTCCTTAGAATTTTTAAGTTAACTTTTAGCTTTTATTGTGTCATTTATCATGACTATTAGTGTTAGACACACGATTTTGATAAACAAAATATACGAAGGTCCAAGGCCGCCTGAAATGTAGGAGCCCTGAATAGTCAATCTCCGCTAATTATGGCAATGAAATTTGTCATTTTGAGAAGATCGATTTGAATCTACAGTTTTAAAGGAAGGCAAAAACAGCAACAAAACACAAGGGCCACAATACTTCAAAAGAACTTGGTATATAGTCTAGTCAACTATATACCGTCACATCAAAGTCACATTCAAGGGAAAATTCAGGAATTCTACAACACTATTTCATCATTTTGAAACATTGCAATTTTGTATCGATCCAGAAGAAATACCGTACATTGGACTCAAACATAATGTGTACAGATTACTTCTTAAATTCAGAAAGATTGATTTAACAGGTGGGTTCAAATAATTGCCAGCCATCACCATGTGTAGATCGTGTTGGTTTAATCCCGTTTCGCCTACTTTTGGATATGTTCTATTCCCGTTTCACCTACTTGCAAAATCGAGTGGGGATTCGTGGCGAATCAGCAGTGGTGTGTGGGGTGTTAGTCACCTCAGCGGGACAGTCACTGACCATGACAGCTAACGAAACTCTCCTCACTCAAGGGTATAAGTTCCGAATCAACCGTAAGAAGGATGCATGGTCTTTGTGGAAATGTGGAAAAGTCTGGCTGCTCAGCTCCACCACGGATGACATGCTATCGAATATACATGTAGGTTCACATCTTATAACCACATAGCGCATGAATGTACGTTATCTATCAATAGTGTCCTTAGCAATTTGAGAAAACATGCATTTTATGAGATTAAACCACTGCCATCCCTATACAATGAGCAGTTCTGTCGGAACAACTGACCTTCCATTTGAGGATATAGCTCGGAAAATGCCAACGTTTGCAAATCTGAAATCCTCCCTCTATCGAGAACGTCAAAAGAAAGCACCTGTATTGCCAACCAGCCGGTCCGACATTACTATAGACGGAAACTGAAAGAAGACACCAACACGAGAGAATTTCCTTATGGCTGATGACGGTGACGAAGAGAAGATTATCATTTTCGGTACTTGTGGAAACCTGTCTCATCTTTGCGCTGCAGCAACTGTTTATAGAGACGGAATGTTTTTTGCTGCCCCTAGATTGTTTCATCAAATATACACTTTGCATGCTTTTGTTGATGGTCAAATATTTCCCCTTATATTTTGCCTGTTACAAAACAAAATTTTGTGTTATCGAATTATTGCAAATATTTGTTTTTAATTATTTATATGCTATATACATAAACATGCACTTTTTTGGTAAATAAACTCGTCTACTTTTTACATGTGTGTTGATATCTCACTGCTTGTTTAATCCGCCCCCTGTGTCTAATCTGTCTATAATCTTTCTAATCCTAATCCCTCTATGTACACCTATTCCCGTTTCGCATACTGGCTTTTTTGGTCGAAATATACAAAAGTAGGCGAAACGGGAATACACCATCGTGCTATATCCAGCTATAACGCCCTGTTTTACTATATACATAACCGTTCTCCAAACACTAGAATAACTATTTCAGGCACTTATACTATAGAATGGACAATATTTTTTGTGAACAACATAGTGAGCGACGTAAACAACTACCTAAAAATCTCGCTGAGTGGTATGGCTTAGAATATACAGCTCATCAGTTTTCGTTTAAAACGCATAATGCAAAGGTAAACAGAGATTATCTGGTAGGCCCCCTAGGAGGTGGTTTGCATCGGCGTAACAGAGCGACATCACCTCTTCTCAAGAATATAAATTCCCATGTGTTGACATTCTGAACCCAGTAATTTTAAAAACCAAAGCACAAGGCAAGAAACTGACTGCTGCTTCCAATGTCGTGAAAAATGTCACGAGAGAGATCTACTGCTGGAATAGATAGTCTGTACGCTGTTTTCTCTCTGGACACAAGTTCAAATTTTGTGTAGAAAAATAAAGACTATAGGCCTTGTGGCACATAAGGCTGTCGAACCATTTGTCTGGGATGAAAGAAAAACACCACACAGTGCACGAGACTTATTGAAGATAAACACTCCAGCAGTGTAAAGTATCTTTAGCTTACGATTTTTTAATATATACGTTAAGGATACTCTACCTCCTCTGTTGACAAACGGTCTCAAACTTGTACGGCTCATTGATTGTCAACCAGCCCACCAATAAAGCCATATGCATTTTTCATTCTGTTAATATTTTGGTTTTTTTGCAGACATAAATTAACATGGAGGGCTTTGCACATAAACTGGAATCTTTGGTATGTATGTTCATGATTATTACTGAGAAGTTTACCTTAAATACAAGAAAAATCTGCCATTAAACTTCATTTCTTCCCAAAATGTTATATCCAAAAAAATATCCAGTAAAACTATATTGACTCGAATTTAAAAATTACGTTTTCTACTATTCTATAATTTTTCAGTTACGTAATTATCTTATTTCAACCACTAGCCTACTGTTTCCTTTTTCGCGCGTGCTGATCACTCCAACGGGCGCTTTACAATGTCCCATATGTGAGTGTACCAATGCGCACTTCTCGCTTCTCCCTCGACAGCGAAGCAAAACTATGTATATTGATTTCGGATTACAAAGAAGGCATTTTTGAGATAAATAGAATACGGATACTTACTAAATTTACATTTATTCTCACTGGAGGCTCGGAATAAATGAAAATGACTACTCTAGTTTTATAAATTTGATCTCCGGGTCACTCATTAGAAATCCTCTATATATATACCAAACCTTTAAAGCCAAGCAAAGAAAATTCTAAAAGTTAGTTTAACTTTGCAGATTTCTGATTAATTTTGTAAAAGTTATTTCGTGTCGAGTTTTGACTGACAATTTTGGTGAATTGCAGGGCCGGGAGAACTCAATGGAAGAGGGTTTGTTACTAGCCTGTTCCACCAGCGACATACCCGCCATTAACAGAATTATCCAGAATAAAACAACCTTTGAGTGTGTGGATATTTTCGGAAGGTCTCCATTACAACTCGCCGTCGAAAATGGAGACATTGAGGTATGATCTTGTTTGTTTTCTGTGTCATTGTCTTTCAAAATTAGTCAAGTTTAACAATGGTCTCTTCGTTCGAGTATCCATGTGAACAGGGTAAATTTGGCCATACCCTTTGTGGCGTTCCAGGCTACAGTTTTTTTATGTTGTATCTAATGACGCGGCTGCGTAATTGGCTGTCTGAAAAAAAACTTTGTCAATAACCAATTAAAATCTGTATGAAGATTTAGGCTAGAAACCCGGAATTAAAGATTTCCATTGGATATTTAAAAATAAACCCTGTTCTGGCAAATCCCAAGAAACAGGCCTGCTTTTGTCAGAGAACATTAAGAAAGGTTTAAGTACCTTGTGAACACTGAGAGTGCCTTTGGGTTGAACAAAGTAGGTTTACATGTTATTGGCCAACAAGTTCGCTTAACAATGGTTAGCGTATTGGACTACAAACTGCCCAGATTCCAGTCGACCAGCCGTCCTCTGGTGTATGAGAGAGCCACACCTGAAACTGTATCATCTGAAAGTGTGGTATCCACCGTTTCAAGAATTACACTGGATGACTATCAAATTATCAAGTATCAAAAGATGCTAAGTGTTTATAAATGTGTAAATGGATATTACCCAGACTATATGACAAACCTATTTTCAGTAAAACCATATAGTAAAAGAAACCCTCGTTCCTCACCAAGCTTGCAATTAGATATCCCATTTCCACACTCTGAGCTCTACAAAAAATATCTTTCACATTTTGGGCATTTTCTTTGGATCAATTGCCATCAAATGTCAAAAATGTTTCCTCGGTTGAGAGCTTTAATCGGTAATACCAGGTTTTTTTACTTCATACTTGACACTATTAACTATGTGCCTCTGATTTTCATTTTGCAAAAAAAAAAATAAATAAATAAATAAAACCAGCTGGTTTTCATTTTCTAAACTTAATTATAAATATTTTCTTTTATTTCTTTTCCTTCCATTTTATTTTTCTCTCTTAGTTGATTTAAAATATATATTTCATTTTAAATTGCTTATGGTGTTTCTTTTCTCAAGCTTGTAGAGATACTCCCAGAGACAAGTTTCCTCGAATATTATTGTTCTTAAGTCACCACAGATATTTGTTATGTATATAATGTTAAGATGTGTGTAAGAGTGAGTGAAATAGTGAGTATATGGAGGGCCTAAGGGGAGACCAACAACCTGTTGACTGAGTTTGTCAACCCTTGTTAAATAAACAAAGGGTTGAAAAAAGAAAAAGGGATTATTTAAAATTAACAGAAGAAGAACGTTGCACTGGATTTCTTTAAGCATGACGTATGAGATCGATGTAATCCATATCGCATAGTTTTCATTTAGGCTTACACCCTAAGTAAAACGACAATAGTTTTAGGTAACCTATTATGAATTAGACGAGTTTGATTTATTTCAGCAAGACCGTAAATTTAATGTGAATGTTTGGGGTTCACGCAACATCCACTAGAAGGCGCGTTTAGATGGTTAGGCCTACGTCCCCGGCAAAAGACAACAGTTCCCAATAGTTTTTGCAATTTTCGAGCCCTGTCCAATTATTAAAATCTTCCATACATGGTTTTGGATATTCTGACTTTTCTGTTTTTGTCTTGTAGCCTACAAACCATAACTAAGACGTTTTGACTACAAAATACATGTGTTAGCGCTTTTGTCTTCTTTTTCTCTTTTAAAACTGTGCCAGTTTAGATTTATCATAATCTATCACTTAAAAATTGTTAGAATAAATTTCATTGCCAAAATTGGCTGAGATTGCCTGTACGGGATTCCTTATTTTCGGAGCTTCCTGGGGCTATGCGGCCCCTGGGCCCTCGCCTATTTTTATGTAATAGTCGACCCCCCTTCCCATCCCCGCCCTTTAATTAAATCAAAATCCTGTATCAGCCACTAGTCATTGTTCACTAAAAAGCTAATTTAAAGGACAGTTATATTGTATTTTATTAATGATGGATATTTCACATTCTAAGTCAACTGTTTATTGTCTGGAAAGTAGTTCCGTCACAGGCCTCGTGGAAGCTGTATGTACCAAACGGTGTACGGAATAATCTCAGGTCATCTATAGAACATTTCTTTTCCAGCATTGAATCTTTCCCACCGTCAAAAGGTAAATGGATTTACCCGTATCAATTGACATTTTCAGTCCACAGAAGCAAAACCATTTTGTTCATATAGGGGTAGTAATAATTAATAAAGGAACATATTTCCACAGTATCACAAGCAAACATATCACCATTGTCAACTTTAATTGGTACCTTATTAATATGGCTACCAAATATGCCAAACCTACGGAAACAACCTATTCAACTGTAAATATATGCTTTGGCGGCAATAAAAAACACTTAAACATCAAAATATAAATGGTATTCAATATTAATGATTATTTGACAACACTGATTGTAAGATAAAAAGACTTCACAGTTTGTTCCAATGTAATAGGTGATGTTTCTTGAAGATGTGGGGTTGTCCATAAACTACAAAAGACAAGTTTCTGATATAGATATACATTTCTGAGATGAGTTTAACATATCACACACGTAGAAATATTACAACTCTAGCTAAAAGGATTTCTTCTATAGAAGCACTTATTTTCTCTTGAGATGAAATGAATTCAGGTCAACGGAAATGTTGAAACTTTAGTCGAAACTTTACAATTTTAGTAAAGAAAATACAAATAAATCCAAAATTAGAAATATAATTTAAGACATCATAATTGCAGCACCTATCCGTTGTATTCAAATTTTAAAAACTTGTTTCATCCATAGCATTACATCTCACATATACCCATTTCATTATGTGGGACGATTTGTTTTTTTTATATTAAAACATAAATATTTAAAAATCATTCTGATTAAAAAAAAACTCTTCTTATATTTGGATAGCAAATACTTGAATGGAAGCCAATGTTTTGTTTTTGGGTTTAAAAGTATTCATGTCTTTCGTAATCGTTTGCATTGCTATAATCTTTGAATGTTCAATTTCAAAGCAAAGGGTTCAAAATTGTTTTGTCCTTTTTTAGTTCAAGCGGTCCAGCGACACCTGCTAACGAATACTATCATTGGCAGATGTTTTTCTAGCAAGTCACCAACAAAATACCCGACATGCTGGCCCACAGTTCACTTGTACTTTTTAAAATTTAATGTTGTAGTTTACTTTATATGGTGGATTATTAGATAGACATACAGAGATATTCCATAATTGGTAATGTTACACCTTGAAGTACTTCAGACATCTAATCCTGTTATTATCGTAAAGGTAAATAAAAAATCTTAATTTGTAACCAACCAAAATTGTTCATAAAAACTTCGCTATACAATACAGGCCAAGAAGTAATTTTATATCAAGAGACCCTTCACCCAAAGTTTGGAAAACTATGAATTGATATCCAGGTATACAGATCTTCTATCATTAAATTTCTTTGTGTCCAGCTAAGGTATTGTTATGTCACACACTAGAGTTGGCATGAACAATAGCTATGTGGCGTCAGCAGGAACATGTTTAGGGACATAAATCAAATATTGCGTTGAGAAGAACCCCTGTTTATGTAACTATGTACGGTTAATGACTACGCCTATTGCACCTGTCTGTATACGTTTCGGAAATAAGATACTGTATTATTGGGTCAGTATAAGTACAGGTAAGACAACAATGTATATATAACAAATCACTCTTCTACCTACGGAACCGTAAAAGGAACATGCAAAATAAAATATTTAGCTCTTCCAAAGAAAACGTTTTTTTCACTTTTAAAATGTAGTTAAAAGAAAAAAAAAATCAGCTCCTACTCCAATTTTTTTTTTCAAAAAATGATCGTAAAAGAAGACACAGCTTTTCTGCAGACATGTTTCTGATTGGCTGGATAAGTCTGGCTCAGACATAGCCAACCAATGAAAGCCTAGCTATGAAAACGGATGGGCCAACCTGATTGGTTAACGCAGTCATGATCTAAAAATAGTAGCATTTTAAAGGAGAAAAACAACAAAAAAAATTTGGAGTAGGAGCTGAAATTTTTTTCTTTTTCTTTTAATTTCATTTTAAAAATGAAAAACAAATTTGTTGGAAGAGCTTAATATTTTTGTGGGCGTGTCCCTTTTCACACAACAATACTACAGGGCATTATGTATAATATAAATTAAAATTATAGACTTCCGGTGGAAAACAGCGAATTGTTAACTAAATTGTGGACTGCTGTTTGAATCGTTAACTGGTCTCTACAAACAAAACTACACCAGATACCACCTCCATATTTTACACAACAATACTACAGGACATTATGTTCAATGCCAATTAAAATTGTATCCTCTTCCGGTGGAAACAGCGAATTGTTAACTGAATTGTGAACTGCTGTTGAATAGTTAACTGGCCTCTACAAACAAAACCACAGCCGGTAATGCCTCTATATTTTGTAGTAAAATACTACCGGACATTATGTACATTTTAAATCAA
>JARFOD010129393.1:0-13909 GCA_031763545.1 Mopalia muscosa
ATTTTTCCCAAATCCGGTAAACAACATAAATCATAGCCTTGTCTAGGTTAGTTTCCTCTGATACCATCTGACACACCTTAAATGCTATTAGGAGGTTTAACAGCGAACGTTATCCCATCACCCCCTTACCTTTGCCTTTATACTTTCGATTCCGCTGAAATCTGATTAGTAAAGAGGAGTGTATATCTCCATTATGCTGTCGATGGGACGTAATTCAATTTTACACCTCGTCGCTTTTCTTAGTTACTCTGTATATGCACTTAAGCACCGATCTAACTTGATGTCATTCAACTTTATTGTAGGAAAAGACTATGATCTTGTCAGACGATGGGCTGAGAGTCGACATGGTTTGACGTGAATCTTCGCCTGGAACCTAATTTAATTCCTAATGGTGTGGTCTTCCATCAACAAGACAGACGTACTCTACGCGGTGCTATGACGAGCTATCGTGGACATTGCGATCAGTTTGTTTGGCGTTCTTAAAGAGGAGTGACACTGACTGTGGCTAGCTGACACTGCACATGTACCGTAACAATAGCACCAAGCAAGGCTTCACCTGAACCTCGTCACAAACATGTTCTGTGCACCATAGTGGGATATTGCGGAAAAAATTATACATTATTGGACGTTATGGCAGATGTTGAACAGCGTCTCCGGTTGGTGTTTCTTGGTGCCGGTGGGGTAGGGAAAAGTGCCATTATCAGGCGCTTCCTGAATAACTCCTTTATAGACCACTATAAGGAGACAATAGAAGATCTTTACTGTAAAGAATACGATCTTCAAGGGTCACTGTTGAAGGTGGATTTTCTCGACACTGCTGGGAACTTCGCTTTCCCTGCAATGAGAAGACTGTCAATATCCACCGCTCATGCATTTGTGTTAGTGTTTTCAATTAATAATTATCCATCATTTGAAGAAGTAAAACAGCTTCGTGAGCAGATCATGGAAATACGACGAAATTATCACGAATTACCGTGTGTTATTGTGGGCAATAAGTTAGATCGAGAGTCTGAGAGACAAGTCACAAAGGACGATATTTTACACTGGATTTATACTTGCGGGTTGTCTGATTCTCAGTCTTTTGTTGAAGTGTCTGCCAAAACTAGTGAAAATATATTAGAAATATTTAAACTTTTACTGGATCAGGCAAAGAGCCCATTTGTTCGAATGTTAGAACCAATGTTAAAGAGACGTCTGAGTGCCAATGCTGTAGAGGAGACAGCAGATACCAATCCTGATACACAGATGGAGAAGGAGGCTAAGAAGTTCGCCAGAAGCAGGAGCCTTATCCGAAGGGGCAGTAAACCAAGAATAAAGCGGATCTTGCCCAAGGCTAAGAAAGCGGAGAAAAACGACTGTACGATCAGCTGAAATGAGATACATCATTTGCGCAGCTTTGTGAATTTCCGTGTTGTGATGAAACGTAAATGTTTTGCTGATTTGCTCGTCTTTCTATGAGAGTGGTTGAATCGGATTTTTTTTTAAGTTAACAACCCAATTTGACTTATTAGCAGTTCTTATTACGGTGCTAAAATAGGAGTGTTGTGTTTAAATGTGATTTCTACAGTACCAGATGGCTCAATGTGAAACTAACGGTGGTTCCCCCTGAAAGATGTCTAATTTGTGTGCGGACAGGCGGAGAATGGAGTTGATGCTTCAGGCAGACCATACCGATCCATCTTATCATTGCTGTTTCTTCTCATTGCTTAACAGCTACTGGGATTGCTACCTAATTTAGTTGCAGTTTGCTTCAGGTTAGCCTACTTTCCACGAGAAACCAGATGTCCCCTAAGTTAACATAACGCTAATCTCGAACTAATCGTACCAAGGTTACCATTTATATGTTTCCATTGCAATAATGATAATTCAATTATACAGTTTTAGCGCAATCAAATGTAATTTATAACTGGTTTTAAACATTAAAAATTTATAATAAATAAATTAGTTGAATACTTAATTACCGCTCAAAATTCCAAATTTGTCTTTTACCGAAAATACCGGATGGAATCCACCTTTATATTATACATATTGTGTAACACGCTTAGGCAATGTAATGCGATAACGGAACGTCAGCGATATTTGTGATTTATTTTGTTCTAAGCTATAATGGTTATCCATCCTTATTAGTCCACCCAATGCAATTAGCCAAATTTATGGGTACAATCCCATGATTCCGGTCATTTATTTTCCTCTAAGGTAGTAACTTGATTTAAAGCATTCATTATAAACACAACTTGAATCAGTCTGCAACTAATAGTATTAATTTGTATTAATCACATATAGCATTGATTTGCCGTACACTGCCGTGTTGAATACAAATACAAATATTTATTGTTTCGCGACAGTTCATTGTAATTATTTTGAGGTTTCCTTTAATTTTGTTCGACACCCGGCACCCGGCTAACGGAGTATGCGGTAGGTAGGGGAGGGCTTTACTAAGTGTTTACTTCCGTCTGTCTCCAACAAATTTAACAACTGCATTCAACCAGTTTCATTCATGTATACTGCTTTACATTGCAATTAAGTTGTAGATTAAATTCTGCGAAGATTGACTTCTTGTCGAGACAAAAACTGTTAATTATATTTAAAGCATTGTGTTTGAATGATAAGTTTCATATATGTTGATTAATTAAACTCGATGAATCATCAAATTTTCTAGATTAACTCCCCTAGACAAGTTAGATCTGAATACATTTAGTTTTCATATATGTGTTTATAGTAACAACTGTAGGTAAACACTGGGAGAGGAGAAACAGGACCAATCCCTTAAATATAATAACCATGATCACCCATCCCCACCCCCACCTCACACAAACACACACACACTCACCCAACCTCTCCACCCCATCCCCCTTCTCATGGTTCAATTAATTGTCCTCCAACGCGAACCTCTCTAGAGAGCTGCTGATAATTTTTTTTTTATTTACCGTAAGCATACAAGTAATACCAATAATTCAGTTTCCACATGCATTTGAATACAAACGCCAGTTTTAATTTCCAACCGTTCTGGTCAGTTATTCATCCCAATGTGCGCAAATACGCGTTTCCCGTAAAAAAAAATATTTAAGAAAGCGTTTTGTGCCAATAGAATGAATTTCAAAATACATTGTAGACTTTCCGTGTGTATTTTGCTACATATTCAAATAAATGTTTAATACATTTTCTACACGAAACAATTATTTTTTTAGCTTTCTTTCTTTAACTTCAGAATGTGTATGTAGTCGAATGTCTATATTTGTTTTTGTAAGCCGCTTTTAAATGTCAGAGGGTTGTGTGCTACTGTCACATAAATACCCATGAAAAATACATGAATTCGAAAGTAGATTACCTTGGCAATTGAAAAGCTAGGAACAGCTTAGAAGGTCTGTCTATTTCCCTCAAATGAGACAGCAAAGCCATCGACTGTCGGTAATTTCGGGTTTAACAGAGACGGGCTCAAAAAGCGCCATTCCCTGTAGACACAGAGAAAATTGCATCCAATGTTGAAAAAAATAACTAAATGGATAAAATCATAGGGAAGACAGCCTCTAAGGGAAACAGTCTTTGCCACGAACATCGATACGTTTGCCTAATTGGCTGTGGATTATCCCGGGGGCTTTATATCATCTCTTTGGCTGAAGACCAGATGATATCATACCTCATCTCAATTTGACACATTGTCACCCAATCTACAAATGAGAACTGCCCCAAGGGAACTTTACTATACTATCGATAGTTGTACGGTTGGCTGGAGAGACCGATTGACGGCATTCGCCTGCCTTACCACGAGTAAACCTTATGCCGTGTAATATCCATACATCAGGATACAAACTAAAATCGACAACTAATAAATTCGCACAAAATTGAAACTAATCAGGCTGTCAATCGTTAAATCCACGATAGGAATATAACTATTCAACTGGGAAAGAAATAATACATAAATACAGAGGACGTTGGCCAATGAAATAAGTCAATTAAGGGCCGAACTATGCATGTTTCATTGTCCGTACCTCCAAATACCTATTCTCTTCCATTATTATTATTATTAATTTATTTTTACTATCCATTAAAAACACTCCACAAAAAAAAACTTATCTACACTTTTTTTTGTTTATGTTTATGAAGGCGAAGATGATAATTTAGTAAAGATAGTTGGTGTTCTGACTATATGATCACGACTGACCAACGAGAGATTATGTTACATTTCTGTAAAGTTCAGACTCCACTTCAAACAAAACATTAGTTTTGAATAATGTTTGTGTCTTTTTAGAAAGTGAAGATTAAACATTAGTTTGTTTGAATGCGAGGAGGGGGGAGTAAATTCCATTGACATTTACCCATCCGGGTTGGATGATGCACGCCATGTCTCAATAGCTATGTATTATAATCCAAGCAACATTTGAACACAATAACGTGAATAAATAAGCCTATTCATCAAAAAGACTCCAATGTCTATGGAGAGTTGTATTTCCTTTTCATCGCACTCACAATGCCACGATTCTTTACAAAATATACTTTGACTATTATTATGAGTTAGCCTATAGGTATATTAAGAGAGTATTTAGTAATATAAAATTATATAAAACTTGTTCATCCTTTTAAATTAAATTTGTGCATGTCGTAATATAATACAGTATTTTCGTGACTATGGAATAGTGCTTTGTGGGAATGAAGATGTTCTAGTTCAGAAAATAGTGCGACTTACACGTGTCAAGGAATCGAACCAACGCCCCTCAAAATAAGGCACAGAATCGCCAGCATAAAATGCCAGCCGCCAAGACCACTCAGGCGATCTGCCTGTACGAACAACGACTTTGGGACTTTTTCATTCTCGCTACCTGGGTTTCTTATAACTAATGTATATTTTGTAGAAGGCCTGTTGGCTTCGTGGTCTGCCTTATGTCTACCTATTAGGAACGGTGGTTCGATTCCTGGTCTGCTGCCAGTATATACTATATGGAAGAACTTTATAGCGGTTTTCAAGGGGCGAAACTGTTTCACGCACTGCCGCTGGATGGGCAAAGGGATAATTGCAGTATAATCAACCCAACCATACTACTTGCACGTCGTAATACGATATTAGAACCGTTCCTAATACACTGTGGATAATGACAAGCAGTTTATGTAAATACCTACCGCACATATAAATCTCTGGTCATATATGAGTATATATTTGCTCAAGCATATTTTACCTTGGAGAGGTATTTCAGTCAAGCATACTACATTAGAGTCGTATGAAGCAAGTTTATGAGATACGTTGGTCAAATGGCATGTAGACTCTACCATAGAACAGTATATCAGATTCATCCATCAGCACCATATTAAATACGATGAGATTCATTGTCAGGGGAGGGATCTCGTCAAGCTCCAGACGGACCCGTGGTGTCTACAACCCTCTATCGATACAACGATACGTTATGTGATGCGGACTGTCATATACAATCTTCCGAAACCTATAAATTCAACATCGTCTCGCAACAAGTCAGTTTATCTCTAACAAAACTTGTTACCAAAGTCACTAATACGACAACCCGTCTAACAAATGGCCCTGGGAAATAGATAAATAAGAAATCCCAACTACCACAATAGCGTGAACTACACCAAATTAAATAGACCCAAGCAAAGAAATGACAGGTCGCAGGTTGTAGATTTAGTTGCAGTCTGAAATTAGAGGTATTAGTTCTAAATTAAGAGGATCAGACTGCCCTTAGCAATAGAAACCCAAGGCCCACCAAATCAATTGTAAGCCAATTATGTCTGCGTAATTTCTTATATAACAGTATAAATTAGCCATTGTTGAACAATGATAAATATCTCGCACCATAACCTTCCGAATTAAATAAAGAAAATTGGTTAGTGTTCCAGGGAGCTACTATATACGAGCTTTTGTAAAAAGCTTTTGTACGCGAGCACAGAATACCAGATAGATAAATCGTCAATCAATTCTAAGCCCAATGTTGACCAAAAAACATTCAACACAATGTAAATAATGTCTAATTGCAAAATATTCGTGTGCCTCGAAACAATATTGGTATAGCTGTACAAACAGATAAACGGAACTCAAAACTTCTTACAGGTAAAATAGTGCATACAGTATAACAAAGCACTGACAAGAAGTGATATTTAGAAGGATAGCAGTTTTAATATAGACAAATGGCTGACGCAATGAAGAAAATTGGCCACTTTATGTCATGATAGTGCAATAAAACACAGAACAAATTTGTAGGCGGCCTACATCGAAAATGTTTTGCAGGTGTCGATTAATTGTTACGAATTTTATAAGACTTTTACAAATTTTAACCCAAATCCAAATGGAAAGAACACCTTTGTGATCGATTTGATATGAAATGACTCCTATGCCAGTTTTCTGAAACAAGTTCGATGATATTTTTTATTGATTAAGGAAATATACAGTTACGGAACCATCAGTTGGAGCCATGGATATATAATATACGCGACAATTTACAGGTTTTAATAAATTATTACAGTGTTCCGGATGCGCAGTAAACTTTGCGTGTTATTCTTGGTGTACAAGATCTATGTCTGGCAGTTGTGAGAAACTTGACATTTTCGATATTCTTCTCAGACGTAACACCAATTTTGTTTTCAACCAATCTGTCGAACGTCATCTCGCCTACCTAATGTTGAAATTATTTTTATTACCTTGCCTGAGTCAATAAAACAGTGGTACTATTCGGTTGGAAATGTCAAGTAATAAAATATATATAAAAGGCCACAAGCAGATTGTCATATACAAACTCTTTGTCATCGGGTCTTGTTTAGGCTGTGTTATAACTTAATCGATATAGCCTTTAGTTCACACTGAAAAGACATAGTGTGTCGCCCGTGGTTTAGTGGTTAGCGTGTCGGCTTACTAATTCTAGTTAGATGAACTTCTCACGGATTCAATTCCGTATGGGGACCATCAGGTATATGAGTGAGTCGCGTGTAGCTCAGGCAACAGCTGGTGGTTTTTACGAAGTTTCCCCCTGGTTTTCCTTGTTTTATAGGCTCTAGCTGGTAATGCTGGAACTTAGTTGATCCACTGAAACGAATGATACTAAAGCATTTTCACCGTAACGCTATATATTGTTCTTATTGTTCTACAGCATCACTGACCCTTTCGATGTGGATGAAAATCACGCTGTCATCACAGCATTGGTTACAGGGGAGGTAACTCGGAAGGCAAATAAAGATCGCATCGACGCAGAACCTATTTTCGGATGGTTGAAGTTAATTAAATCGCACGTACTGTGGCTTGGTGGATAATAAATTAGTTATAGACCGAGACTCAAGGCGTATAATTTCGCAGGAAGATCATTAAAGTCAATACACCCTACCTCAATAACTAATATTACCGTATTGCCACGTGATGAACTTAAGCCAATAAGTAATCAGAAAATAACATATGCTCATCACATCTTATAAAAAAAATCAAAATTTACTTTTTATTACAGCGACTATTATGTCATGACCTGATGAAGTTTGCATAAAAATGTGTAACCATAAATACCAATTCATAATTATGTCAACCAGCGCGTTTTAAGTGCTTAGATCGAATTATTTCATGAACAAGGAAAAGGTGGCAATGATTAAATGTTTAAACATCGTATCACGTTTTAGCTGTATGCCACATTATATTCGAATTGTACATATGCAGTGACAGTGCACGCGATTTCCTTTAAATCAGCCATCAATATATTTTGTGCAACGGCTAATGTTAGGTATAAAGCAAGAATTTCATGATAGGATGAGCAAACCAACAGGCGCTGATGTCGACAACTTTTCACACATGATGTATATTATTTAACATAAGTGAAATACCTTTCGAAAAATGTAATACTAGTTATCAATTTCACATTTGTGGAAAAGAATTTTGCATATATATGTAGAAAAATAATTCTCATTTTTCCAAAATCTGCAAATAATTTTTTTTCTTTTAGTTATGTTGACAAGATTTCATTTGTGTGAAAGCCTGTTCAAGATATGTAAAAAGGAATTCAACATATGTAAGCTAAACATCTAGCATTCACAACTGTGGAAATCTTTTTCAATTATGCAAAATGAAATGCGAGTGGAACCCTTTTGAACATATGTAAAATACAAGCAGCCAAGACAATAGTTATAGACGTCACCCTCGTAGCCTTAAGCTTTCTTTTATAGCAATAATTCTCCGACAAAATCTCCTAAAATCGGATTTAAAGCACATGGAAAGTTTCACAGTAAAAATTGGGGATTGGCTTAATTTATAATTAACATTATAAGGGAACCATCTCTTTTTGGCATGATTGTTTTTGATGGTTGTCATGGTAGCGTTTAAGGTGAAAAACAGTCACTTTTAACCTACCCGAACAACGATTAACTCGGATCTAAATATTTTCCCAATGACTATCACACGTGGAGGTTTGACTTATAATAAATTCGCTATAGTCTATGGAGACGTAAACGCGACAAGGAAAGATTACTAATGACAGGAGGATCGCGTTCAATGGCACGCCAAAGCAGAAAAAAATAAAGATTTCTAAATTTAACTTCCAAGAAATTTTTTTAAAGCAAGATTTTTTTTTCTTGTCCAAGATATTCTTTTCCTTGTCTAAGATTTTATTTTTCTTGACCAATCCATGGTTCACGTGACTGTCAATTGTAATATGAAGGCACAGTGCACTATTAGGATGTTAGGATGTTCACGAATAGTATTAGGTTTGTATGTTAGACTCGATGATAAATAAAATCTTGGACAAGAAAAAAATCTTCCCAGCCTAAATCTCTTCCCAACCGATAGAAATGAATGAGAAGGGTCGTGACCAAAGTGTACATTTCCGGAAACCGTAGATATGCTGCATTATTTTCACCCTTGACCTGCCTATTGCAGATGTTCCCTTCATTCTTAAATGACAATTGGACATTTATGAAAATATCAAGTATTCCCAGACCTGCTCTATCAGCTTTTGATAGCTGTTTTGAACGAAATTGGCCGCTTCAGCTAGACACTGTTGACAACTCGCAGTAAAGGGAATTGTCTGCGAACGTATAATGTTATTTGGGATTCCACAGGAATTACATTCCATGCGCTACAGAATATCGCAGATATTGGCTTGAAAGAGGTTTATATCGAGATAGGAAGCCAAGCACTTTAAAAATTATTGAAGTAACAGAACAGTTATAGGTCACAGGGGCTCGGCATAAAATAAATGAATACCTCCTGCGTTGGTTTGATTGTGTTTGTTAGTGCATGCAGCCTCACTGGAATACCTCCTGTGTGTGTGGGACTAATAGTTTATATTATAATCCTAACCCAGAATTGTGATGTAAGTGATCTATATTTTTCAGAGTTACCTTGTTAACATAAAACTTTTACTTGTTTCTTTAATCCACCTTACGAGCGATGTATGCGCTTAGCTGTGGTTGTACAGTGTCGATGGCCTAGTTCACATTAACCAATCACAGCTAACCGCATACATCGTTGGTAGGCTGAATTAAAGGAACAAAAATTTGAAAATTATAGACAACTAACATCACAATTCTCACACAGGCAGATGGTATTCATTTATTTTATGTGATTAGAGGACTTGAATTCGTTAAATTTCACCACGGTGCAACCTGGGTCGACCCCAGAACGTCTGCCTGACCTTTATCTTTTCTATATACAGAGACAGTCTTTATGGTACCGAGTCCCTGTGATACAGACAGAGGGTAATGTTCGAAATTCACAGCTCATACCGCCTCTTTTCGTTAATGCTATATATTAAAGCAGTTTCAATGCGACACCTATTTACAGGTAAAGCGATTTGTAGCAAATATATTGGTATTTAATTATTCCTAAATATGGTGCAGTAGTAACGTCTGAAACAAATTCATGTGTTTTGCATTAATACCTATCTTCCACATATCGTGCACTTGTTAGCCTAATTCATCGATATATTATCTACAAACCTTATACAATGACTGCCCTTTCGCCTATACGTAACAAATCGTGTAACGCTAGTAAAAGATTGAAACCAAAAATCACCAAAACCCAAATAGCGTATTTCTAGTTTAACATTTAGAAATCTGAATAAATTATAACACTACCACTTAGGTTTACAACCATTGAAATATACGTAAAGTATAATGAATTAGGATGAGTAAACAGAAATTTGCAGCATTTCAGGAAGTAAGATATTGTAAGATAAAGCCATTCAACACTGGCAACATATTCTTCCAGTTTTATTGGCACCGTAAAGCTTGGTGCGGTTGTGTGTTCACGGAAATCGACTGATTAAAATCAATAAAAACAATTGTAAATTAGTTGTTTCGTTCCAAATTATTTTGGTACCACACGGCAGTTATTGTTGAATAATCAGACTGTAAAATATAAATGTTAAACTTTTACAAACTGAAAGACTCCATTACGGCCCAAACTTTTCAATTATGACCAGTAAATAGAGTCGCTAGTTTAACCAAACTACGTCCACAGAGGAAACAAAAGATGCATAAGCCAGGAATAATGTGCATTGCAGTGTAAGCACGCAGTGCTAAAAATGTCAAAGTATATTTTCATTAATATAAAAAGACCATGCGACAAAAAATCACCATTTCGCATACTAAACCCATTGGTGATTAATAAGGCAGCTTTAACACATCGTTTTGACATAAACATTGATCGTTTTGACATAAACAATTCCGTGTTAACTGTCTTTTTGTCAATGTAAAAACCAACATTATACTGTATTGGTCACCAGCTGTACTGAAATAAAGGTGTACTGTTCTATGTACTTAGCTAATACTACACTCACTGTCCTCGGGCCTTTTTGTTTTAGGATTATGGTGTTTCAGTTTAGGTTTGCTTGACCGACGGACAAGGCTTCGGCTCCGGGAAATTACTGCTTCGGTTGTTAATTGGTGGTCTGCGTCTGTCGTGATTGTCTCTTCTACAACAGTACTACTCAAGCGGCGTCGAAGCATCGGTTCCAGCCTCCTCATGTACGGTCCCTTAGCTTGATCTAATAACAACTGAAATATGTCAAGAATGTTTTGTCCGCTTTTAGCAGATACTTCTAAAAACGAGTGAAGGCCATTGTCGTAGAGCCAAGGAATAACGTTCTCTGTAACAACCTGCCTCTCTTGCCAGCAGTCAGACTTGTTGCCCACAACCACACACGGCAAATCTTCGCAGTCCTTACGCTCTGTCTTGATCTGGTCACGAACACGTCTTAGTTCTTCAAAGGAACTGGAGTCATCGATCGCATACACCAAAACGAAAGCATGGGCGTTTGCTATTGACAGGCGTCTCATTGCCGGAAAAGCAAAGTTACCAGCCGTGTCTAGAATATCCAACTTCACTAAAGACCCGTTCACGTTCTATTCCCGGCAATACAAGTCCTCGACTGTCTGCTTGTAGCGTTCATTAAAAGTGTCGCTGAGAAATCTTTGCACAATAGAGCTCTTGCCCACGCCACCTGCCCCTAAAAACACAATCCGGTGTCGCTGATCAAAGTCCGTCATTATCAACCTTGGAAGAACAAAATCACCTATGGAAATATAGCATTAGAGACATTTCTCTGTGTGAATGTTAAGTTTGTGATATGGTCGTCAGCTGTTCCCTGCTCTACATTTGTCATAAACCAATGATTAACCAACATTTTAAACAGTTTAAGTGAGTTTGTCCCAGAACTTCCATAAATATACGTTGAACAGCTGCATGTGGAGAGCTAATATCACTGACAGTGAACTCGTACAATTTTAATGTCACCAGGAAGTCGGCCTGCTTGGCCGTGGAGCCAGAACACTCTGCAAATAAACAAAAATTGAAATCAATATCATTACAAAGGACCCTTGAATCCGTCCACACAAAGCAAACCAGGCAATATTCTTAACAGTATCGACAGATGTGGTTTGCTGAAAATGAATTAGCCGATACTTCCGAAAACGTCCTCAGACAAGTGACATGAAATAAACCGTTTAACATTTAAAGGCGTCAATAAATCAACCACTGCGTATTGGATTCTTGGAAAGCGTGCCATGTGCCAATATTACAGTTCTTCTCTCCATTATACATGCCTCAGTAGTAAATAATTCTGCAAAACGTTTTTAAAAGTATATTGAGCGCATCGACGAATTTTGGCTTTATGTGCATGGCTGTTATAATCCCCGTAACAACTATATGTCATGTCCGTAGCGGTAGTTTTCCAGTTAGTTACGCGCTGGGGAATGGCTCCATTTACTAAGATAAATAACCTTCAATGCAGAGATTTCTATTACCATTTAGATGCCATTTAGTACACAAATAAAAGTGATGATCATTTACCAATATCAATATAGACCTATTTTACCTTCTCTGTTATGAAGCTAATTGCCCCCAGGAGCGCGACTTCCGTTATTCAGGTGAACTGACGTCAAATATAATACACAAAGAAACTGGGACACTCATTACCACGTGGTATAATAGATCTGCCCCTCCGCAGCAAGGTGGCACTATTCAGCACTCCTATCGAATAGCCAATGATAAAGTAGTCTAGGGCCGTAGCATTATGCCGTTAAAAAGAAACCAACATTGTGGGAAAGTGGCACGCATTACAGATCTGACTCTCCGACACCAGGCGACACAACACTGGACCCCATCGAATAGCCTACATGAAGCATCCTTGCTCGTTTGTTCAGTTATTCAAGCCAAAGCATCATATTGAATAAAAGTAATAACCGTAACACCATAATGATCGGTTTCATTTGGATTTTCATTTGCTGTTGTTGTTTGTTTGCTTGTTCAGGTTTAGATTACGGTAAGCGGTAGGTTTGTATTTCGTAATACCAGAGGCAGTTTCAGAATTGAGCTGAGCATTTGCTCGCCCACTCGTTTTGACCTGACTCTACCTTGCGGAAATATACAGCGCGTGGAATCATTTGCTCTCATGTTATTTGTATTGGTTACTTGACTTATCTCACAATCGATCTATTGTATTGTTTATTTTCGAGGTGTTCTTAAAAAAAATAAAAATAATACTGACAACATAAATTACTAAAAAAATTTAATAAGATCGATATTTGCCATTGCAACCATATAATAACATTACGAACTGGTCCGTGTCCTCCAATCTGCAGACGAATTACCCATAATTCAAGAATGAAAAATTAGTCACCGATAATTACTTGGCAGGAGTTTCCACCTAAAACCTAACCGATTCTGCAAACCGACTACGCATAACTTATACTCTACGTCAGCGTACCTGTTATAACATGTGCGGGGGATAGAACGTCATCTACTCTACGGAATACTGGGTTACACAGTTCTGAATCCTGTCTTACGAAGGATGCTTAGCTGACCTTGTACGTAATTACCAAAACGCACTGCTTTTAGTACTAGACGTCATGATAATAAGGTTCAAAATACGCTACGCAGGTTTCGTAAGACAGACCCCTGGTTCGTAGATTTCTTGTATTAGCCCAAAGATAAATCGGCCAGGGTTGTAATGCAGAGTAGCTCGAAATAAAACTGTTGACTAGAAAAGATGGACACCCTAAACAATAATATCTGGTCATTTAGCCTGCCAGAGTCGCTATGATGCTAAGCAGTCAATATGATGTCAGTACTGTTTAATATCTAGCTGTCAACTAGTGTCAGCTAGTCAATCAACTAAAATATTTATTCATTTTTTGTCGGTAGGAGAGTGGCAGTGTGAAAGGTCATCACTGTGTTCAATACTTTTTCGCAGTTTAAATGTTTTTTTTTAATTAAATCTGTTGAATTTGAAAACAAATAAAGACTCAAAGTTAGTCGGTATGAATATTCACTCCCATTTACGCCCTTACTCATTATTTAACTCGCTAGGTTAAAAATTAAATTCCAGGTTTTATTAGTTCCGTTTTTTTAACAGCATTTGAAATAGTGATCAGTTGGGGCACAGACACTTGTATCTAGCCTATAGACATGCGCTCTCGGGAGCCTTCCGTCATT